>VOPJ01000120.1:0-163546 GCA_014673585.1 Semibalanus balanoides
TGGCTATCTCAACGCAAAACCCTATGTTAAAGGTGAACTATTTCCTTTAACACACATCGCCAGCAATTATGATATTCGTCACCCCTGAGGCCCTGAATCACTATGCATTTTACTGCAATTTGTGTGCGCCTGGTGGTTTTCAAGAATATGGGCGTGACTACCGCTCATGTCCATGTGTCACCGGTGTCCATTCATGACTTGACTTCCACTGTTTGGTTTTCAGGCGGACATTGATGCCAGTCAACGGTCCCACCAGCTCATCCAGCACCTGAGACAGTTCTCATCTGTCGGTGAGTTGGCTTCTTGCCTGTTGTTAGTCCCATTCACTCAGTCTTTCTCCCTCTATCGCCCTCTCTCTATTCTCCTTCTCGCTTTCTGTTTTATTGTTTTCTTGTTTTCCTCTCATTTACACAATCGTACTACAAAAGAAACTTCAAAGGCAGAAAGAACATCTTGGCTACCGTATGCCTGCTTCGTGTTGGTAGACTAGCCCGCATATTAGGGATGTCGTCCGGTACAGCATAGCACGACTCTTTTGTTAATCATGCTGGATCTGTAGAACTGACTGTCTTCGAATTGTACGCACCCTCTTACTTATTTAACAGCTGTTTGTGAACCGAAAAATCAATCAGCTTTGCTTTATTTTCTCCAGTATATTCTTCTTAATTTGCAAGCAACATAGTACTTGGCGACGAACGATGGAATGCACGAGCCGCTTTTGTGAACTAGAAAACATTGAAATGCTATTTTGAGAAAAATATATGTGATGTGAATGAAACCACCGGTAGAAGACACCAAAAATAGAACACATATTGGTATGTGTTCTGTATCGTAGCCGGTAGCACTGTAACGATATACAAAATATCATGTGAAATATACATAAGAATATCACACACGCTTTACTTAGGACTACTACGCTGCACAAATGCTATTACAACAGACTCCGCGGAACACTGACTTAGCCGGGGAAACGAGACTTGTTGACTAATTTCTCCATATCGCTATGCTAGAATATCATAAGACTGGAAAGATTGTTGATAATACCCCTTACCTCATATTTGTGGGATGTATTTCGAAAAGGGTGGAAAACATTATGCAACCCTCTCATGTATTTATATTCAGCTCCAACAATGTTATTTCAACAAGCATTTGATATCATTCAGTCAACAACAATCAGTCAACAATCATTCTGCTTACGATCGGCTGTATGACCCTTGGAAACACTCGGCGACTTCTAAATATACATTTACGGTGCCCTTCACTGACCTCTGGTTACCTCCGATAACCTTTGATGACCTCTGGTGACCTCTAGTGAATTTTGGTGACCTCTGGTGACTTCTGGTAACCTCCGACGACCTCTGGTAATCTCCGGGGACCTATGATGACCTATGATGACCTCTGAAGACCTCCTGCGACCCTTGTGCATTTTGATGACCTCTGGTGACCTTTGGTGACATCTAGTGACCTTCGGTGACCTTCAGTAACATTTTGTGACCTTTGGTGACCTTTGGTTATCTTTGGTGGCCTTTGGTGGGCTTTGGTTATGTGTTGTGGCTTTTGGTGAGCTTCGGTGACCTCTGGTGAGCTTTGGTGACCTCTGGTAACCTCTGGTGACCTCTGGTGACCTCTGGTAGACGGTCCGCCACCAGAGGAGGACCCAGACCGGTGTCTGGACAGCCTGGCGGTCATCTCACAGAACCCAGAGGTGCTGCACCACGTACTGGGTCATTTGAGGGCCGAGCTGACACCCATCATCGAGTGGCTGGAGCAGGTCACCGACAAAAAGACGCATCGCAAACTCTCCAATGTGCTGCATACAGTGCTCAAGGTTAGTTTAACCCTATCCCCTGCGGGGGCAGATTCTACCCCCTTCGGTAGTTTTTCGCCCGCCGCTTCTGAACCGTTACGTCAATCGTCTTGAAACTTTCGGACTTTTCTTACATATCAAGGACGCGTGTTCAATGAAAATTGGAAAAATAATCGGCCCACAGAAGGGCGGCCTCAGGGTCAATGTTTTTGGGGGTCGTTTTCGAAAGGGCGGGTGGCGGCGCATACTTCCCTTCGTAAGTTGCGGTGGGAAATAGCGTCAGAAAAACAAGTGATTACTTTGAACATATACCTAATTGGAATTCATAAACATATTTTTGGGGGCAGCGGTGAGCTTCAGGTACAATGGGAAGCGATATTCTCTGTCAATAAGCCCAACTTTAAAATAAGCCAAGAGATATTGGGTTCCGCACATGGTGCTCTTCCACGTTTGTTTACCTGAACCGCCTTGCACAATTGTTCCATTAACAAATTACAGCAACATAGCCCACTGTGACTTCCCACGTCCCAAAACTAAGGAAAAGCACATATTGTTATCGAAAAACAATTTTTATACCTGAGTACGCCTATGATTTTTCATCTTGTACTTGTTCCCTTTCACGACATGAAGAACATGACATTGAAAGCTCAAAACAGTTTTTTTTTTCCATGGAAATTGGTTCCGAATCACTGGCCGACAATGAAACTTTAAAAATAACACCCCCAATTTTCGTTATTTTTTTTGCCCCCTTGCCCCATTTACAAAAGAGCCATTCGGGATTCCAAAGTAAAGTATTGTTGTCACACGAATCGAATGTGTTTTGCCCTCGAAATCCGGCCGAGCAAGTTTCTCTCGAGATCTCTGGGGGGCAGAATCTGCCCCCCACGCAGGTTAACGTAATTCTGGCCGCCCGCAGGGAATAGGGTTAAGATAACCCTATTAGTGGCAGGCTCCTGGCTACCCCTATTAGTGGTAACGGGATAGATTCTGCCCTCCCCCTCCCCGGAGTTCTCAAAATCGAATGATCTGATTTTCAAAAATCAAATGGCGTTCGATTTTCCTCAACACGTTCTACATATCTTTTAAGATCAATGTTCTAAATATTCGATAAGGGAGCAACAGAGGGGCAAAAACTACAAACTTGAGAGGCATTTTTATCCAAGACGCTGTCATGTTCATCAACCGATTTTAACGCTTCTAATGGGGATCTGTAGATATTGAATTGGATATTCATATATGACGGTGACTTTGGCAAAATTAAAAACCATTTGCGTTTGCAGATCACTAGTTATGGGGGTGAAGAAAATGCGTAATAAAAACGTTTTTTTTATGCTTTTTGGATACATGGAATCGTCCGTTATTGTGACATTAGACAAACAGTTAAAAATATTTCGCCATAGGCGGTGCCAGGTCAGTGAAAAGGGGAGGCAAAATAAATATAATTACGAGCGAGCGCCAAACGCGAGCGAGTCCTCATTGAATACCGGATTTTTATCACTTAAAAGCGGCCGACCCGACCCGGCCCGGCCAGACCGCGACGCTGGTCAAAAGCTTATATCTTTTGAATCCCGCATCCGATTGATAAGCGGTCTTCGCCATCTGATAGCCCCATGCAATGACATATGATTATTGACATGTTTTCTCACGTGAGGAGTCAGCATGCGCGTGACATAGGCGTATCCAGGGGGAGGGACAAAAGGGAAAATGAGGTTAATATGCCAGGTCACCAAATATTGAAATTTTAATGTGTCCGGGAAACAAGTAGGAAATTTTTGATCATGCTGATAACTTTAAATGTTTAACGAGCCTACAACAATGCTAAAACATTAATTTAAGTGCGGCTGGCGAAACTGCCATCTTGCGTAAACCGTACTACGCTTCAGGTGGTGGTGGACGTCACAGGCTACCACTTTTAAGATCTCCGTCATGGCCTTTCAATAAATAGATGTTATTTTCTCATATAGATTCCCGCCCCCTAAAATAATCAATGCTCTTCTGCTTTCATTTTTTTGTTTTCAATTTGGTCGCAAATAGTTTGTGCATGTAAATGCTAATTTTTATTTAAGTAGCCTAACAAGTTTTCGCTTTTTCCATAGCTTCCTCACGATTTAATCAGCCTAAAAGTGAACCAAATGAAAATATGCATCTAGTTTTACTTTTAACCAATGTTTGTTTATGTTCGAAAAACTATAAAGCATTCCACAATCGAGGCTAAAATAAATCTCTATCTCTTAAGCAATTAGCGAAGTCAGTACTCATAGCCTGTGACGTCACCAACTCAAAGTACGGTAAACGCTCTTCTTGCTCTTCCTTGCCTTATTGCTAAGAAAGAAGGGAGTAGTTAATGAAAAATATTTTATTTAGAACTAGAAATATTTCCTCTTTCGTTGGTTGTCTTTTCTCACAACGTGCATATACTCCCATTCCCCCCCCTGAAGGTCCGTGCGTTGCCCCTTGTTTCCAATGCCCCTTTGGAAAATAGGGCCCCGAAGGGCCCCTAATTTTCTTTTAGGACCCAGGAAGCCGTGGTCTTTAGAGTGTTTGGAGCACATCAGAGCTCTTCAGAGGTTTCTATATTTTTTTAGGTCAAGTACCGTAAGCGGTCAGAAAGTGCCACTGGCGGCCAGAAAGTGTCTTCTCAGGTGGCAAGAGGGCCCCCTCAGGTGGTCAGAGTCATAGGCGTACCAAGGGGGGAAGGGCAATTGCCCCCTTGAAGGTCTGTGTGTGCCCCCTTGACCCATGTGCCCCTTTGGAATTAGGGCCCGAAGGGCCCTATTTCCAATCGTAAGACCACGCAAAGCGTGTTCTTTAATAAATTCAGAGCACTTCAGTTTTTTCCGAACTTCATAGGTCAGAGTGCCCTCGGTGCCTCTGGGGTTTCATGGAATGCAGAGCAACAAGTCCCTTTGGGCACAACTGGCCCTTCACAAATTTGGCTAGTGCGGCCAGAGACGGAGCCAGACCTTCGACAAGGGGGGCACGGCATCCCATGGGCCCCCTCAGCAATGGCCCCCTCCCCGAAAAAAATGCGCGAAAATAAAAATCTCCCGGATTCAGGCCACTATTTTTTGCAGGGCCCCCAACAAGTCGCAAAAAGGGACGTCACCGATTATTTCTTAGTAAAAAGTCGGTCCATTGGGGGGCATGTGAACCCTGTGCCCCCTGTTAGTGCTTCAGTGCACGAAATAGGGCCTGTGCCCACGGTGCTCTTACACAATTTCGCCGAATTTCGCCTTTCTGGCCAATTACGGATATTTTTGGGGGGGATGTACCTGGGGCCCCCTGAAAAATAATGTTTTTGTGATTTTTTTTTGTTTGATTTTTTTTTTGAAAATATGCCCCTTTTAAAATATAGATGGCCAAATCCGATGATTTTTTTTAGTGGGGTTACCTTGTGCCCCCGACCAAAAAAATGCCCCCTCATCTGAAGCAAATCCTGGGTACGCCACTGCGCGTGACACGTGCCGCGTCAGGGGTGTCAGGAAATATTATCCTGCTATAGACGTTGACTGCGCGTCCCCTGACGGACCTGGTCTCGCCGGGCTCAAAATTAGACTGGAGTTAACCTTGCGTGAGCTCCAGTGTTGGTTCGATTCTAACTCCCTCAAAATGAGCGCGAAAAGAAATCATGCTTGTTGGATCAAATGCAAATTTAGCCAAAACGGACAACTTTCGCTTTGAATTAAATGGTTCCGATGTGCAGGCCTCAAGCAGCATCAAAATCCTCGGCGTCGTAGGGAACCCTGGCTGTCATGGGACGCGCATGTCTCGAGTGTCTCCAAAAAATGTAACGGTATTCTCGTCTCTCTGTATTGAGTTCGGCATTACTTCACCTCAGAAGCCCTCAAAATTATTATCCAGACGTACGACCACATATTACATACTGCCTGTGCGTGTGGGGGGGGGGGGACGACGACCAAGGGTCAACTAATCAAAATCCAAAGGCTGATCAACTTTGCCGCTCGTATCATCACTGGGCTCAACAAGCATGATCATATAACCCAGGCTCTAAATTATTTAGGATGGCCAAAGATCGAGACCCTGTTGGCGCACTGCGACGCTGTAAAGGTGTTTAAGGCGCTCAGAGAAGAGGGAGCGCCACCCGAGATACGTGCCATGTTCACCCCAAGTGCCGCTGTATTCACACGCGAGACGCGCGCCTCTGATCGAGGTAGTCTGCACCTGCATAAGTGCAGATTGACCGCCTCGCAGAAGGCTTTCTCATATCGGGCAGCGGTTGTCTGGAACCGCCTGCCACCACAGTCTTGTGCTGCCCATTCACTGGATGTTTTTTTTTAACCGCTATGCGAAGTGTGATTTTACCGATATAGTGTAGTGTACTCGTTTTTATCGTTTTTTTTGTGAGTGTTCTGTAACTGACAAGAAACCAGAAAAGCCACCTCGTGGATGGTTTTTAATACACCGATTGATTGATTGAACTTTAATAACTCCTTCACACTAGAGGCAGTTATAAAGAAGTCGTGAAGATCGCATCTCCGTATTCTGGCCAAATGTCGCCGAAAATTCCTCCAAAAGCCGAGCCCTTAAACCACCCTTGTTCAGGTTAGGAACTCAAAACTTTGACTCCATTGGTGGAGATCAATTGTAAGAAAAGTCTCCAAATTGCATGGGTCTGCTCTCAGCCGTTCCGGAGATATCCGCGAAAACCTGAGGGGTGAACGGAACCTGTCCGCCCTGCCTATAATAGGGTTAAAGGGTATCACATAAATCAAATGTGAGTCATGTGTGTGAACTGTGGACCAAATAATAAGTATATTATTTACCTACCCTACGCGTATTTCTACCTCAGTTCAAAACCAATGGTATGGTGGGTTAAGCCCTTTGATGGTAAAGAGGATTTGGAAAGCTACATTTGGTGTAATGATACCTCATTCTGAAATCCTTTGATGGTAGCCTCACAAAGAGGATCGTCAAGTCGTGTGTGAAACCATACATACGTCATTACTTATGATACATTCATTGCAAGGGCGACGCCGCCTCCCAAAAGTTGGGGGGACGGGGACGGTGGCATTCTGAAGTCCATTAGTTTCATGCAACACCCATAGACCTAATGTTAAAATCCGAAAATGTTGTGGGGACACGTCCCCCCCCCCCCCGGTGGCGGAACCCCTGACTCCTTGAGTTCCAACCAGTGTGTTGATTTTGCTATGTCAAACTATTTCTATTTATCGTGGCTGGCTGTTTTGGACATTTTATAATTGCACAAATAAAACAAAAGCATGATAAAAACCTTGTCCAGAAGCATTCCTTATTTATTTAGAGTTATCAATTTCAAATTTTGAGCTTATGTGATCTGACCTTGACCTGAGCTTGTCACTGAATTCACTTAACTAAAGTCAAGTGATAAAATTACTATCACTATCGAATAACATGTGTGTAAAATAACCCTTAAACATATGTCTGTCACATGACTTTTGTAGACATTTTGCGCATCTAAATACTTTTTGTGCCATTGACCTTGACCTTTGTCATTGTCAACAATCTCACTTTCGCTAATTTGCAGGATACGTATTATACATTTGAGAGCACTTCAGGTGATCATGGTCGCAATCAAAGGCTTTGGATGGAAAGTATGGTCCATACACTCGAATACATCAATGTTGACATTTGACCTGACCGTGACCTGACATGTGACTTCAATTTGAAACATTCGAGTATGCGTTAGATGTGTCTCATTGAAAGCCTTCGAATGCCGCCTTGCGCGTCTCGCTGTGATCATTGGTTCGGAAGATAATCAGAAGGCGTCCCCAGTCAGTGGCGTTCGTCTGAGATCCCAGTCAAGAGCGGGCTAAAGAATGAATAAAATAATTGTTTTGGAACCTTGGTCACGGATCACTGACGCCTCCTGAAGTGAGACGAGCTGACTGTTGATCTTCTGCCGCCGAATTGATCTCAGAACCGTGTTGGCTGGTTGCATCATCTGCCGCACTCTAAACCTTGGCAGCCGGCCGCACCAGCATCATCTGATTATGACGGCTGGCCAGGGGCAGATCCAGAGTGGGGGCAACGGGGCTGGCAGCCCCCCTCAATGGAAATTGGCGCCCCTGCGCCGAAGGCGCAAGGACACTAGTTTTGTGCCGAAGGCGCAATCTGGGCGCGGAAGGTGCCCCCAAAACCATGCAGGGCGACCCCAAACCCATTGAGGGCGCCCCCAAACTCTTGGAGGGCGTCCCAAAGCCATGGTGGTCGCCTTCAAACACATGGAGGCCGCCCCAAACCCATGGAAAGCGTCCCCAAACCCATGGAGAGCGCCCCCAAAACCATATAGAGGGCGCCCCCAAAACCATATAGAAGGCGTCCCAAAACCATATAGAGGGCGCCTCAATTCCGGGAAGAACACCCTGATGCTCAAAAAACATTCTGAACTTCAGAACTTCGGAAGGGCGCCCTTAAAACTCGGAAGCACGACCTCGAACGTTATTAGACATGCATCCAAAATATGAGGAGGGCGCCTAAAAAACTATAGAGGGCGCCCCCAAATTCATGGAGGGCGCTCCCAATTCTAGGTAGGGAGCCCCGATGCCCGAAAAGTATCCCAAACTTCGGAAGAGCGCCCCGAAACTCGAAAGTGCGCCCTCAAACACGACGAGGTGCACCCCAAATTTAAGGAGGGCGGCTCCAAACTCATGGAGGCTGCCTTCAAAACCATGGATGGTGCCCCTAAGTAATATAATTGTAACACAAGGTTGGGGTGTGTTACAATGAGTTATTTTTGCGCGAAACTGCAATTTTTCCACGACAACTTTGCCGCACCTCATGACCAATGATCATGGCCATTGGTCACTAGTTAATCCAGGGTAAAACTCTCCCCTCCACAGTAACATGGGGGGCATTTGATGCAAGTATGCCCCCGTCCGTTCCTGCATTGGTTGATTGGTTGTAAGAAGCGATAGTTAGCCCGCGTCCTGCTGGGGTGACAACGTCTGTCACCTCAAGGATTTGCTAAATAACTTGAACAATGAACACTATGTGATACATATGATATATATATATATATATATATATATATATATATATATATATATATATATATATATATATATGTGTGTGTGTGTGTGTGTGTGTGTGTGTGTGTGTGTATACTATGATATGTACTATGTGATATATATATATGTGTAAATATCGAAGAGAAATTTGCAGCACCTACCTTATGCTGCATCAATTTTACTTCATACCAAATCTAAATGAAATCGATATAGTACGTTGGGATTAATGACGTTTATTGACGTCATAGCATGTCCTTTTTTGGTGGAAAACGATTAATGTTTTACAAATCGTACAACATTGTATTTTAATGCAAACGGCAAATTGGAAACGTCAAAACAAAGGAAATTTAATTATTTTCCAAATGATTATTTCAGTTTTGTGTAATTTGGGGTTTTAACCCTCAAAACTCAACAAAACTGTGTTTTTTTTTACACGGTGCCCCCTCATAATCCAAAAAAGGCAATCCCCAGGCCGGCAGATGAAAATCCTGAAAATCCTGAATCCGCCATTGCGGCTGTGCGCACTATCCGCTGGGTTATTATCTCATTCAAAATCAACACAGCACCGACAGCCAATGACAATGTCATGGCAAGTGTGTCGTGCATCAAAAGCTTACACAGAGTGCAGGTATGTACCAGCGCATCACTTCATAGGGAAGACAGAGCATACTGTAAAGGTAAGGCAACCTTCCCCGCTATGTTAATGATCCCGCTACCAATTCCTACTGCATTCCTGCTCAAAGTCGGCTGGGTTGTCGGCATTCCATTGGCGCATCAATCCATTATCTCCTCGCTCGAAGCACAGCGGGGCACTTCCGGCAATTGCTGCGCAGATGCGATGTTTGACGCTGAATCGTTCGTCACTCCTGCTGTGACGTCACTCCCGTTGTGACGTCACTCCTGCTGTGACGTCTTTTCCGGTGGAGGCGGTGCTATGGATTGGTGGAGAGCCTTCCTGGAACACACAATTGTGCGCGTTTATTGCGCATGGGTGTATGCAGTGTAGCGTAAGCGTCTTTTTCAGCCACAACGTACAGGTCAAACCAAGGAACAGCAGTGTATCGTCAGTATGAGACAAAATTGTTAAGGTTTCCTGCGACCATTTCTGAGGCATGTTCTCATCAACGTCACCGCAAGCCAGCTTATAGCTTGAATCCCATCAAAATAGCTCTGGTCAATATTGAGGTCGCCAGAGGTCATCAAAAATCGAATTTTCCAGTTTTTGGAATTGGCTTCGAACAACCCCCATCTATTTCTTTAACTATGATAGCTAGGAACAAACGGTACAATGCAATCGAAAACACATAAAAAATGCGATCGCACTTAGCTTCTAAAAATTGAGCTCAGATCAATAGTTTAGTCTCCAGAGGTCATCAAAGGTAAAAATGCACTTTTTGGTCCAAATTGTTTTCCTGAATAGCTTTTTATCTAAAAACGATAGAGCAATTATTTTAACATAGTCGTGTTTGTCTTGTCAAGGCACTTTAAAAAGTATACAATATGACCTGGTTAAGTTAACTTTAAAATTTGATCTCAGGTCAAGGTTATTTGGTGACCCAGGTAGGTAATGTTACATATGGGGCGACATGGCCAGTTGAGACAAACACAGTGGTGTCATACCGCTCGTCTCTATCTTTATTCTATCAAGAGTTATTAGCAAATCATTGCTGATGACCTTAGATGACCTTGTAGAGATCACTGAGCAACAAATGCACCTTGGTCATCCAGAAAGAGCTAAATTAACATGATTCTGAAAGAATAAGCCTAATTCAATGCATTTTCTCTGAATAGGAAGCCTGGAAGCATTTGTTTATTTTTCCCCTTTCACTTATAATAGGGAGGTCAGGAAATTGACCTGACCTTAGGTCACCGATGCAAAAAATATCTGAGATACACTAATTATAGGTACCTACTTGTGATCATATAAAATCCTGCAAGTTTCAAATATTTCGGACAAAAACTGTGGCTTTGGCGCGATCACAAACATTTTGAAAGACAAGGTCACTTGAAGTGACCTGGTGACCTGACCTGAGATGACCTGAAGTCAAATTATTGACAAAGTATGGGCAACTGATGCCCAAACAGCTGTATAAATTGTGTGGGCTAACGCGCCACCCGGTTTTTCTTGCGTGGTTCCGAGAAAAACTAGGGGGGAAAATGAGGGTTCACCAGGGCGAGGAGTTTAAGGAACACTGCACTTAACATTATATTTGAGTTTAGAAGTATAGCATTTATCCGTGCTAGGCATTGCATTAGTATAGTAATAGTTAAACACCACCGAGGTCGAATCACAAAGAAATTTGAGTTTGGTTTTGACATCTGTAACATTCCCAGTCCCCAGTGTATTTGGACGGGGACCCTGATCCGATGACGTCGTTACTCTTTACTAAATGTGTTGAATCTTGCTGTAAGACAGTCGTAGACAAAAGCACGTGCTTTAGATTAGGTAAATTTAGGATGTGACGGTTTGGGCTGCAATGTGTGTTGTCTTTATTGTTCTTCATCGCAGTGAAGTGATCAAGGTATCAATATACGAAAGCTTTGCTCTCATTGTTTTTGTGTTTTTCATATCACTTACTCCATCTTTTTACTAAATGTTATGATGTCGACTTGTTTTTTACATTTGGCCATACATTTTGCCGTAGTATGGCAGCGTGAGGTTTTCTCTGTTCCGAAGTTCTTCTATGACGTCATCAGCCAAATGTTAAACTTATTTTTATGAAATTGAACACTGTTTGTGAGAAACAAATGTCCTAATCGTGTTCGCCAGCAATTACTTCATATTAGACCACAAGCGGCGTACATTTAAGAACTTTTGTGGAGGTGCAGTGTCTTTTAAGGGTTAATGCCAGAACAGAAATAATAATGTTCGGAAACTGGTTAGCTTGCAAAACATCCGAAACCACATGCAATATACTAATAGGCTATCTCCATATCTGTAATGGCTACGGAATCCTTGGTTAATGATGGATTCCAACATAACGCGGATTCACATATTAATCAACTAGGTGGGCGAAAGGTGTTGTCGAGATCCTGAATTGGCGTGATGCACTCACACGCATTACACCATCTGCCAGCGAATGTCGTTGAGCTGAGAATGTTGTAAGGGTAACAGTACTGTACAAGAAGCCACAAGTACTGTACTGTAGGCTAAGCCTTGGCATAGCCTTAGCAGATTAGGGTTTGCAAAAGACTCAATTGTTGAAAAGTATGATGCTCGGGGCTAATTGTATCCGAGACCGGCAAGTTAATGGTACCAGTTTTTATTATATTGGAGCTAGTCCTACGGAGTTCCTCAAAACTAAAAGGTCAAAGATTGGGGTGTATTAAAGGGATAGTTTCACTTTAACAATGGCGGTTTTTAGTTGAGATAAGCCAAAGTTGGTGGCGCATGCTCGAAAATGACTTGCGACGTTTCACATTTTCAATGAAAACATCTTAAATTATTTTAATATTCAAGTCTAAAAGTCGGGCGGTTTTACCCGTCTAATCGCTGATTGGCTGATTTTGCTGATACGCATGAATTGTGACGTAGAGATGACGTAAGCTTGGGAAAGTGTTTGATAGAAACGCATAGTGCTGGACTGGACAAGAACATATTGTTTCAGTACCTCATTCCCTGGATGCAAGAATAAACTTTGTGAGGATTTATCGTGATTTTGATGCTTCAAATCGTCTATAAAACGTTATTCTCAGCAACATTCTCAGCGAATATTCAGACGTACCTAGTCTTACAGATGGGCCGAAATCCGTCTTCATCTTGCTTGCTTTCTGGCCTGCATGGGTTTCAGGAATACCTCCCGTTTCACTGCATCTGATATTCAAAAGAATGCACTGATATTTGATCGAAATGAATACATGGTATAGGCTAAGTGAAATATTTAACAATTTAACGTCCATTGATGAGCCAGGAACTCTTGGATAAACCAATAAGGGCAAGAATATTGTATTCTTTGCCGTTTGTTTTATATATGTGAACTTCGCCATTAATGGTTTCCGTCGGCGATTATGCCAAATAAATAAATGAATAAGCACGTGATTTGACTTCGAATTAATCTCCTTGGTTCTAAAAGCGTTGCATTTCCCCGAATCTTCAACAAGTTATTAAGCAAGTATTGTCTTGTATGCGCCACGATCCCTCAAAATCGAGTACGTTTTGATGACATACGTGCTTCTAAGCAAGCTGATTTCGCATTACTTAGTGGAAAAAAAAAAGAATTATCACCAAATAATTTGCATTTTTAATTTGCTTTTTCCGCGTAAATATAGGTTTTCTTTGACTTACTAGTAATATGATGCTTAATTTCTTGCTTCTCTTCATCATTTCTGAGTTTTTTTTCTCAAGGTGAACTATTTATTCCCTTTAACCTATTTCGTCACTGGGGTATCAATATATGCATGGTGCCCTGGTGGACAGTTGCAGCTGTTGGGAGGCATATTTGTATGTTGTTGGCTTACCGCTTACTCTATCTCCGCAAATGAAATGTGCAGCAAAAAACATTTGCAATGCATGGATTATTGGATAGACGTAAATGCCTTACTTTCACATATGTCTAAAACTGATCAAATAACAAGTCTTACTGCTCGTGTGGCTACTAAGCAGACAATGTTGTGAATCAATGTGAGAAACAACAGTTTATTTATGTTGACATGTGCCATTTTTGCAAAAAGCATTCAAACCTAGCACCAGTATCACCATATATAATACAACCAAACCAAATTCGACTCTCGGACATCATTGACAAAACGAATTGCTAGTGATCTGTCTTCTCTCCTCTATCAGCTCTGATCATCACAGGAGTTCATCAAAGCATTGGTACGCGTATACCTTTATTCCGGTGGCTTGTCATAGTCAAACACTGGTGTAAACCTGACACAGGCACCTCAATGCTCTTACAAGTGGAAGTTTAAAGAGCATCATTTGCAATCGTGATTTGAACTGCTCATGTGTTATGCATCGTCTGCTTTATGCCTGGCATAACCGTGCATAAAATAATATTGTGAAGTGGCGTTTGAATAAACAGATATAAAAATCATTTTATTGCGGCCTTGTTCAATCCATTTGATAGCATTGTGATAGCAATTTGATAGTTAAGCTCCTTTTGACTCATTCCCAGCGGCTCCATAATGTATGGACTATGATCGATTACCATTTCATTCCGTCGGGCTTTGAAATGGTGATCAGTTGAATACTGAATAAATATCGCGTCAAATCGATTCTCATCAAGCCGGATTTGGTCAAATGTACTATTGCATTTCATTTTAGTATATATGACGAAACATTCCTTTTTTTGTACATTCATGTTACCAAGGTGTAAACACAACTTAGTTTGATTGTATGCAAATATACATGCAACGGCGTAACGCGTAGTAGCTTGCATGTAGTTTTTCAAAGTCGATATGAATTTTGTGTGACATAAAATAAACAACTTTTCGACATCCATCCCATAAGTGCTTTCCTAGTATCGGAAACATGTCAAAGAGGTCATCCTTCCGCTGCGCAGGACCGCCAATCAACTCATGCCGTGTTCGTCGCCCAACTTCGTCCAAATCCAACGAGGTCGTATTTCACGAGGCGTGGCCGTGCAACAAGTCAGCTACCAGCCGTCTGCCCTGCCTACCGTGTGTTACGACTGGGCGGGGGCGGGGGGGGGGGGCGGGGCGGGGGGGGCGGGGCGGGGTGGGGGGGGGCGGGGTGGGGGCGGGGCGAGGCGGTCAATCGAGCTCTCGTGCGTCATGAGAGTTCAATTAGAGGCGTCCACCTAACCCGGTCATCGTCGGGCGTCGGCAGGCACCAGTAATGACCAGTAACACGCAGCCCCCTCCCTTCCGTCTCCAGTTGCCATCGACGGATGCAGACGGTGCCAGCGCTGTAGGTGCACCTCAACTGCTTCTCCGCGGATTGGAACGGACCTCGATTACATAACGCTGTCTTAAATTGGAAGCGCGGGAGTCGATTCGGGAAATGAAGTCGCATGCAAGAGTCTCACAACTCCGCGATGGTCTTATCAGTTGAGCATAAAACAAAACTGTCAGATGAAACTGGTCCGGTTTTTAAAGAGTGACCCTGCGACCTTCGTGATCATCCTAAATATATAAAAATAACCTTGGCTCTGGTAGCTCAGTTTGTTTTTTATTTCTTTACAATGATGTCCTCGTATATTAAATATCATCAAGTATATTCTTATTATGTATGTTCTTGCCTATTATTCGGCGTGACAATATATTTATGATTTGTAATCAGTGGCATGGGAGGCCATCCGGGCCATGCCTCCCCAGGTCCATTAGGGGGGCCAATATATATTTTGCTCCCCCCAAAGTCACTTGGAGCCCAGAACGGGCCCCCTAGAGGTCAGAGAGGGCCTTCTGGAAGCTAGAGGAGGCCAACTGGATGCCAGAAGGGCCCCTAGAGGCTAAAGCGAGTCCGCTCGATGCCAAAGTTGGCCTTCTGGAGGTTGGAAGAGGCCCTTTGGAGGCCAATGTGCGTCGCATGTAGGTCAGAATGGGCCCTCTGAAGGTCAGAAGGCTTTGGCCCTGCCGATCTGCCTTGGAATACCCAATGCTTGAACATATTTTCTCAGACCGTCTGAAGGCCGCCATTTCAGACCGGCATAAGCCTTAGGGCTTAAAGCCCTAGAAAGTAAAAAAGCAAGACTCATGGTTAAAGATACACTTTTAAATAAGCATAGGCCCCTCGCATCGACTGAGAGCTCCTTAAGACCAACCAGGGGCCCTCTTGCCATGCTGCCCTCTCCCAAAAAGGTCGGGGCCGCAACTACCCCTGTTTGTTACTCCTGGTTATTGTATTGTTCTCAAGGCTCGAACAAGTTCAAATGGTTTGATATGCCTCAAACCCGACATTACACCTGCCACCCTGTGTTTCTGCCCTCAGACGGCTGTGTCCCATTTCTCGCTCCCGGCACACGGTCGGGAGCTGACCTGATGTTTCTGCCCTCAGACGGCTATGTCCCATTTCTCGCTGCCGGCACACGGTCGGGAGCTGACCTGATGTTTCTGCCCGGCACACGGTCGGGAGCTGACCTGATATTTCTGCCCTCAGACAGCTGTGTTCCATTTCTCGCTGCCGGCACACGGTCGGGAGCTGACCTGATGTTTTTGCCCTCAGACGGCTGTGTCCCATTTCTCGCTACCGGCACACGGTCGGGAGCTGACCTGATGTTTCTGCCCTCAGACAGCTGTGTCCATTTCTCGCTAGCGGCACAGCTGGTTCGGGAGCTGACCCGGTGCCTGCGTCAGTTGATCAACATGGCTGCGGAGATGGTGCAGGGCTCTCAGGACCTGCAATTCACCGCACTCACTCTGATGAACCGTGTTGTGGACCAGACGGTGACGCGGGACGCCAGCAGCGCCGCCCCCGACCCCGAAAGTCAGAGGTGAGTGGGGAGTCAGGGTCCAGGGATGAGGTGTGCTTTCACCGAATCAGAAAGTCAGCGATGAAGGATGTTTTCACTTTCCTAGAGAGTCAGGGATGAGGTGTGTTTTCACCAAATCAGAAAGTCAGCGATGAGGGATGTTTTCACTTTCCTAGAAAGTCAGGGATGAGATGTGCTTTTACGGACCCAGAAAGTCAGCGATGAGGGATGTTTTCACTGTCGTAGAAAGTCAGGGATGAGGTGTGTTTGCACTAACACGGAAAGGCACAGGACAGTCAGAGAGTCAGAGTAGATCTCTATCGACCCATAGTCACATGCTAGTCAGAGAAACAAGGGCGAGCCTGTTATTACTGACATGTAGAGTCAGAGATGAGGAAGGTTAGCACGGAACCAGAAAGTCCGTAGCGAGACATTCCCTGACATTGAGTCTGGAGTTAGTAAAGGTTGGCAGAAACAACGAGAACGTGTGTGACATTTGTTAACTTCGACCTTTTTGCTAGCAGGCATTAATATGCAAATGACATTGACTCTGCACCCACTTGAAATTCCATTTCACTCAACGACATCAATTGTATTAGTGCTGTTGTTCCGCCCGTCGCGACCAAATGCTCGCTGTTCGGCGTTTCAGCAAATTGAGCGTCGCGGCAATGTTTCCGGTATTGACTGAGGTCACGACCAAGTGGCGCCTGCCTGCGCCGTGTGCGGCCGGAGGTCGACGAGTACGCCACTGCAAAGGCTCCGTAAAGCAGGCCTCTTACCGACTGCTCATGTCAACACTAGAACACAAAACGTGTACGGGTGTCGACTGAAGCAGGGTTCTCTTCAAATCGACTGACATCAGGGGACAGCGCACTGGTCAAATGGCCAGCATTACAGAACCCGTGGCCAAATCACCACTATCAGAGCGTCTGGCAGCGGACATGAGCTGGGTGCTTTGTATGCGGAATGTGATCATGTCCATTCAGAGCTTCCGGGCTGATATTGCTGCTCAGGATGGCTTCCAGAAGACTGTTCGCCGTGATGGATGGCATATGTTTGATTCAAAATGACAGCAGATATTTCACACATAATTAACTCAAGCATGCACAAACATATAGGCGCAAACGTGTCTGAATGCAGTCAACTTAGAATATTTGTTAAATTTGTAGTTTATTTGACTTTCTGAATATCTTACATTTTCCGTTTGATTTGGAGGAATTTCTCCCATAAGAATTGGTTTTAAGTTTACGATAGCTAAAATGCTCCTATGTAGTTTTAACATTTTTCGTTAGAGGATACCCTACATATTCAAAGCATTAAGATGGTTGTTTTCCCAATCTATAGATCCATATTGACATCGTAAGCTAGTGCATAATTCTTGCAACATATTCGAAGATGCGAGCGAACTCCTTAACCTACAAGCAAACGCAGATGAAGTTTTCGCCGATTTTGTTCCGCCTAGCACTGTGCCGCACGATGCAAATCATCTATGTTTTAGGACCATAAACTATATTTAAACATATGTATGAAATATCATGTATGTATTCTCTGGAAGTAGTAAGTACCCACTTATACTGCAGAGCAGAACTTCCAACGCCGCCTGGCAACCAATTCTCCAGGAAACCGAATCATCAGAACAGTTTGCCATTCCAAAGCCGTGTCTCTGTGTGGAGTTCCGGTGAGCTGAAGCTCTGAGCTGCAGCTGCAGGTGACTGCCGTGGCAGAGAACCGGGCAGAACTGACAATGTCTGCCGGTGGCTGAGCCCTGCCCTGTCGCCATGAGTGCCGACCGCAGCCTGACGGCGACAGCTCAGCCTGACAGGGGGAGGGCAATTAGCCGGACAGCCGCCGGCCGAGGTGGGGGTGGGGGTGGGGGTGGGTTGGGGGAGGAGCGGCACTGCCGGCAGAAGGGAGAGGCAGTATTGCCATCGGTCCGGCCCGGGGAGGCCAGAGGTTCTGCTTAGCGGATCATGCTTACTTTACTTCTCTGGTGCTCAGCTGCCCTTGGCATTCACTGCGCCGCAAACAGAGTCAGTCATTGTGTAGAGTCAGAGTCAGAGTCTTAGAGTCTAGGTCTACGATTTCGAAGTTCATATGTCAGAGTCAGAGTCAGAGTCAGTCAGAGTCAGTCAGAGTCAGTCAGAGTCAGTCAGAGTCAGTCAGAGTCAGAGTCAGAGTCAGAGTCAGAGTCAGAGTCAGTGTCAGAGTCAGAGTCAGAGTCAGTCAGAGTCAGTCAGAGTCAGTCAGAGTCAGTCAGAGTCAGTCAGAGTCAGAGTTAGAGTCAGAGTCAGCGGCTGCCGTTGTTCGCCGTTCTCTGCTCAGACTCTTTGACCACCACAGAGTGACAGACTCGCGATCGGAAAAAAATACTCAAACTCAGTCACGTTGTGACCAGTTGGTGTTTATAAGACACAACGCTGTTGAAGCGTCATGCATTATGTCGATTGTGCGTCGCATCAGATGTATTGGGAAAATGCCCACGATCCGCTATCTTTTCATAGTTGTACGTCTTATAAGGGTGTACGGGACTAAAGAAATGGGATGGTATGCAAGAATTGAAACATACACTATTGATCTATCATTTATTAAAAATATAATATAATATCCAGCATTGCAGTCTTGGGAGATATCACGGTCCAATGGGCGGAGCAGCACGACCATTATAACGTCGATGTCACCGGGGCTGTTCAGTCCGCAATGACAAAGCGCGCTTTCGTTGAACTCCGAACAAAGTTCATTCGCGTCACGCCTGTGTCTCTCGCCCATTTTAGCTGTATTCATGTATGATGTCTGCATGTGATCTCGCTCTGAGCCTCCAGTCTGTTGTGCTCTCGGGAGATCCCCGCGGGTAGACGACGCTGGAGACCGCCGCGGTCTGTGGGCAGCACTTCTTGCTGGAGACCTCAGCAGAGACCAGGCGGGCCGGAAGCAGCGTTACGCAGATCGGGTAATCCGAGTTGTTACAGGTTGAGCTGTGAACCGAGCGTCACAGAGTGAGCTGGTGTGGTGTTCAACAGGCTGGTGTGTAGGTGTCACAGGTGAGATGACAAGCGTCACAGTGAGATAATGTAGCGTCACAGTAAATAGTGCGTTATCACCGGTGCGATGTGAGCGTCACCGGTGAGATGGGAGCATCACAGGTGAGATGTGAGCGTCACCGGTGAAATGTGAGCGTCACCGGTGAGATGGGAGCATCACAGGTGATATGAGAGCGTATTTTAAGTTAAGTTCGTGTATCCACATGTATCTGCTTTCGTGGTTTTTCATTAACGTCATGTCGCATGTCATATTATATAACATATTCAATGGATATAAATACAAGCACACAATTCTGCACAAATACTATGCAATAATTGTCATATAGGGCAGCGCACAATTTACTCGACTGGTTTCGGAGTAAGTATGTTCTAAGCGCTGCTTGAAATGGTGCACTACCGTCGTAGGCTGCACAAAACTGGTGGTAAGCTTCAACACCACAGTAATCTAGCTGCCTCCTACCCGCCTCGGTACGTATCCTCGGTAGCCTTAATCGATGGGCGTTTCGCGTGTCATGACCATGGTCTGTCGCGCTGACCAGCGTACATACGGGCTATATCGTTCGGATGCCCAGATTCCACAATGCGCCGCACGTTACATATCCTTCGGTACAATGTCAGGTTGTCCGCAGTCGTCCACGTCAAGCTGTGTAACACGTTGGATATGTGGTCTCGCTTGTTACGGCCACTAATTACACGAGCACAGAAACTGAGCACCTTCTGTAGTCGGCGCTGCTCAGTGGCTCCGCAAGTGCCATAGATTGACAGGCAGTAGCGCAACGTGTATACGACCAGCGAGGTTACGATCGTTTTCACAGCGGAAGTGGGCAACATATGCCTCGCATGGTTTAGGGCTAACAGGGATCCGGTGCTTTTCGAGACATGGCTCACATGGTTTCGATATGTCAGGTGTTTGTCTATGACGACACCAAGGTTTTTTACAGTAGTGGATTCGTCCACCATGGTGCGGGCACACACAATAGGGTTAACTGGAACCGAGTCCTCGACTATAGAATAAAGCGGCTATGAATGTTTTGTATGCCTGCTAGTTCTGTGTGAGCAACAACATGTACCTAGTTGATTTCAAACAACTGAGGCTCAATAACGCTCAAATATAAACAATGTATTCATTCCTGTAATAATTCCACAAACATTTATGTGCGTGTGCGTGTGCGTGTGCGTGTGCATGCGCGCGCGCGCGCGTGTGCGCGTGTGTGTATGTATGTATGTATGTATGTGTGTGTGTGTGTGTGTGTGTGTGTGTGTGTGTGTGTGTGTGTGTGTGTGTGTTCATTCGGAGCAGTCGTGACAACTGCCGGAATCAATGTATCCTCCCTGTAACACGAACCCTTGTCGCGTCGGGAGTCGGACGTCATTAGCTGTGGAGTGTTTGCACAGCGGCAGCGCAGAATACCAATGTGCTGCTCCTCCATCCGACAACGCAGCGCCGACTAGCCCCGTGCAGATCAACGGGTGCTGAGACAAGCGGGAAAATCCGGCGCCAGCGAAAATAAACGTCTGTTCGCCACTGGAGTGGAATGTGTGGTGTGATCTCCGCGGGATTCGGCCTGCGCCACTGCCCCGGGCTGGTCCTTCTCATCGTTAGCTTTGTGTTAGCTCTGCTCTCGTTCCAGTCAGACATATTATCATGTCAGCATTCTTCGCCAATGAGGACGCTCGTGAGGTAACATAAGTCAGCACGCGCCGATTTGTCATACTGTTCTATCTGTGATTATGCTGAACTCATTGGCGGTAGCAGAAATTAAAACAGATGCTTTAACATCTCGAATATAAATATGCTTCATAAGCCGTTTCTCGATGGCTATCCCAATAGTTTTAAAGCATTTTTTTTTTTATTCAGGTACGCCACTAAGCCGAAAAAGAACCCTCGACTTGTATGGGACCGCAGTCGAAAACATTTTTTCGCCAATTTAATCCAATCGTGAAAGCGCTACTACTAAAACATTTAAACATTTTTAAAATGTTTTTTAAAACATTTCGCGCAAAATAACCCATCGTGAAAACGGCTAATATCTTATCAGATGTATCAATACACCAAATAAACGAATCAAGACGAATCGTTGCGGTACACTTAACTCTTAGAACTTCGGCTGCAGAGCACCAGCGAATCAAATTTGAATAAGAAGGTCTACATCAGGATGCAGAAATGTTTTCAACAATTTCCCCATTGAAGATTTATGAGAGGCGCGTACTTCTTCAAAGCATAGTCCTTGGTAAAAGACATTTTGTTGTTGTTTAATGGTTGTGATTTTAAAAGGTGCGATTTTAGACAACATATTCAATACAGCATACTGCAAGTGTGCAAATATGCATGCAAATAATTCCGATTTACTAAAGACACCTGTTTTGCTAGCATCTGAATTCTGCAGTCACATGAGGAAAAGCAGACTGGATCGCTTCTGTCTTACCATCTGATGGCATAGCTCAGGGATGTGTACCGTCATTCAGGGTAACTTAAGCATATTTTTAGGTGCGGATGCTGGTGTGCCTTTTTTAGGACATGTTGGTGTGCCTTGTTCTCCGAAACTACTAAGCCAATCTTAAAAATGCAAACGGCATTCGATAGCCCTGTCAAATTTGTTGTAACAAACCTAATATTGTTAAACTCAGGATCACCGATGACGTCACAGGTCACGTCAAAGACAAAATGTTTGACCGTGTCATCCAAGTCCGATAGATGAAATTGTCACGCAAAAATGCGATATTAAACGCATAAGCTGTTGATAAATCGGAATGATTCGTGTAACTGACACTTCTAAGTACCATTCTAAGCTAGTAATGACCTTGGGTCAGGTCAAGGTCATCCAAGGTCACGGGGTCAAACTGCATTTACGGTCATTTGGAGTTGTAGCACATGTTTATGGATTTTTTTTACTAGAACGCGAAATATGACCAAAGAGCATTGTTTGTTCCATACAAATTGAAGGAAAAATAAAAAAGCAGAAATGTAATTTTTATGCATGGTAGTGATGTCATTTTCCCAAAATTTTCTGACCAAAAACAATCCAATACCGAGCAGGAGGCATTTTGGTTGTTCAAATATTGACCGATTTTGTCTGAGGCTAAAAATGTTCAAGATTTGACCGAATTTTGAATAGTATACTTGTTTATACACACCAGCAAAAATAGCTTTGTTAACATCATAATTCATAAAACACATTTACAGTTTCCAAAACGACAATATAATTGTGAAAAAGGAACTCAATACTTTTGCAAAACAATAGTGGATTGCCGGTTAGCAAGACCAAAAGACGTTTACATTACAAAGTGAATTTCGAGCACATTGTGTATCAATTTGTTTTGAAGAAATAAGGAATGCGGTAAAAATGTTGACAAAAAGTTGAATTGTTTAGATTAAAGCTGACCGAAAAGTGCCAAATTTGTTAAGCCTGGACCGACCGATTACCAAATTTCGTCACGCAATTTTTTCGGGTAACCCAAATTTGTGTTACCGATTGACACCACTAATGCATGGTGATGCTGTAGAAGTGGTCGAAATTATCTTTGAAAGGTCGCATGTCAGTTATTTTTAAAGATATCGACTTCAAACTTGCTGCACATATTCATTGGACTAGGGCAAATAATAAATAATCCGGTTTTTGGATAGTTATATGTTTTAGAAAATTAAATTATAACAAATATTTTGATTTCTCAAAATGTTGAATTTCAGGAAATTCAAAAAATAAAAGACAACAGTTTGAAAGCCGATTATATTATCTTTAATTTTGTATTGGACAATTTAATTCATCTTAAAAAATATATTTTTGACAGCGTTTTTTGCAAACTCTTATTTTTCATCCAAAACCACAGAACATGACGTCACTCTGACGTCATTTCCGGTTGACCTATCATATTCTCATCTTTTTCGTTCAGCAATCATATGTAAAATTGATGTGCGACAAGATACTGAAAGTTTGGTGACAATGCAGCTGTTCGTTTATGAGATATTGCAAAATAACGTAAGAAGGGCTATAAATAGCCATCCCAGTAACTCGCGGGTTAATGCCACAAATAAAGGTATGGCGGATGCAAAGTTGGTGGACAGACTCACTTATGCTTGTTGTTTGCTGGTGTCGAAATTATGTTCATTTAAGGTTGTTTTTTAAAAACAATTATAAGTTGGCTGAAGTTGCCCGGAATCAGCTAACTTTAGCCACTTCGCGTTACAGATAGGGTTTCTTGACGATTGTTAGGCAATGATAAATTGTATTAATGTTTCAATCGACTTCAACTAAGGAAAACCTTTCAATCAATGCGTGCACACACAAAACATGAAAATTTAGTGCATCAGTATGCTCTGATAATGACAAAATGTCAGAATTAGAGACGATTTTTAAGACAAACTTTGTATCAGTATCGGTATCGGTATTGCAAGTCTTCCTAGGTGTTGGCATGAAATTAATTCGACGCGAATCAGTTGACCGGCAGCGGCAGCGTTATTGAAAGACGCATGTGGCCCGCGATCATGTCATTTTCCACTTCCTCAGTTTCGTGCCAAAGCTGTGCATTTTTAACTGGGACGATGCGACAATGCTGATAGCTTAAGTTACCCTGAATGACGGCAGCACTTGGAGAAACAACACGCTGGAAAAATGTTATTCTCAAATTTGCCAGTGTCCTTAACCCTCACCCGGGTATCACTGCGTGTTAGGGTAGGGGAGGGGTACGACCCCTTCCCCTTGGCGTTTAGCCCTTAATTAGGCTAGAGCTTCAATTAAAAAGCAAGCGTGTTGCTTGTGATGAGAGGAAGCCATTGACGCCATATTTTAAGGTCCTGTGTCAATAGGTGACCTCTGAAGTCATGTCAATGACCCAGAGATGTCATCAAATCGTAAATGTGTGAAACTGTAATACTGATGGAGCCAAAATAGTAAAGGAACATCTAAATATGCTTAATACATGCCAAATTTGAAATCAGCGTCACAAAATGACCTATAAACTGCCAAATTCCAAAAAGGTCACGTCAGGTCATTTGAGGTCAGTGAACTTGGATGACCTGTGAAAGTGCATCATGACCCCAGTGGAACATATCATTATGTGAAATGAATCACAGATTTTAAATCAGCGTCACAAACTGTCCTGGAAACGACCAGAAGCCCCAAAAAGTCATCTGAGGTCATCAGAAGTCAGTGACCTCGGTTGACCTCAGAAATGGTCAGTCGAGGTCACAATCTCAGCGGAAGCCACAACTGTCACCTGGGAAGACCTTTGCATATGCTAATGAACAACAAACACTCGGAAACAGCACATGTAACAAGGATCGATACTACGGGACGCCAGTTGCGCCTGATGTGACCTTAACAAACAGGTCATAGGTCATGGGTCATACAAGTTGGAAGTTCTTTATTTTCAGAGTATGTGTAAAATGACTTAAAAGTAGGGTACGAAAAGTTTCATTGCGATAGGTTAATAACTGCGTGAGATATTTTGAAGAAAAAAAACAAGCCACCCCTATCCGGGCGAAGAGGAGCGTCATTGCGGTATTTCTGGGGCAAAGGACGGATATTATGAATATAATTTGTGCATAGTTAGTAAGGTATAAGGACTGCATGCAATTATGTTTAGTTATTAGGACGATATTGAGGTCTGGTTGTTCCATGTGAAAAATAATCACCATACAATCAAAATAATGTCATGAAAGAGCTTCAAAAAGGAGGATTGGCTTACACGTTTATAGTCACTTCTTGATTCGCGATATTGCAGACTGGGACTGTTTTTATGCGTCGAGACCATTCTTACCTTTCTTATAATTCTGTCCCGGACTGAAATCGGCGACCTTGTGCAATTCAGGTAATGTAATCACCGCGAATGCTGTCTCAATTACATTAATTAATGCTTATGCTCACGAACATTGGCACTGACCTGATATGTGCCATTCTAGCCTAGTTTCTCAGGCTAGTATTACACGGTACGTATGCACATACAACAGCGAACGAGAGCTTGTGTTGTGCCTTCGGTTGCTGAGATGACCTCTGTATCCGTGGCAGAGCTGTCATCTCGTGACATGCCTCACTGCCTCACCTATGACACTACGCTGTCACATAGCCGTCACACAGCAAACGTACCCCATACCTCCGCCGTTATACTGCAGCTGGCAATGAGCAGTAACTCGAGACCGAATGTCTGGCGTCCGGGGGTCGCTTGCTGGTATGAGCTCCGATGTCGGCCTACGCCAGCCATCAGCCGACCGGCGGACCACTCCCGGACCCTTATCCGGCTGATCTGTCAGCTCCGAAACACAAAACTGCTCAGACAAGGGTGTGCCGGAATGGAATTGAACTCACTTTCACCGGAAGTTCGCGGGAGGCTAAGTGGGTTTGTATTGCCCCGTGTGCGCGTGTAGGTCGAGCTGTATGACACTTGGTTCAGCCACTTGTACCACCCACATACTTGTCAAAGAAGGTATAGAGTAAAGTAAAGTTTAACAGCACCCAGAGGAATTCAGCATTGTGAAATTTGTGATGGATTCTCTGTGTGACACACCAGCTGAGGCCCTAAGGATAGCATTTAAGTCGTTCGCCTGAGTAGCTATATTATGGCCGCGCGATGGTAGTAATGTAAGACCGAAGGAGGTTAAATCGATAGACTCCAATTAGCTTGATATTGTATTGATATTCATCTGCCAACGTCATTTGCATAACTGGCAATATGATGGCGTGGGGAGCCAGCAATTTGAGAGATCACATAACAGAGCCGGCCATCTGAATAGAAAACGCCGTCAACAGATTAATTAAAAGTTATAATATGCTGATAGACACATGCCAAGTTTGATTTAAATAATTACGATGCTTATAATTGATTGTAAACATAAACAAATGACATTTTAAAGTCATTATATGGATTCAACATTTTCGCGGCACTTCACTTTGGTCATCAGCATCCAGTGTAAAGTACCCCTTTTTGATGGCCTGAATCAGTCGTTGCCCCCCCCCCCCGTCTCCCATGGCGCAGGCCAAAGTCCTTGACTTCAAGCTATGCGGTACAGCATAACTTCAGGCGTTTGCTACTAGTGCCATCTAGGGACAGGAACATAAGTTAACACGTGTGCTGCTACAATTATTGGTCTGTGTGCGTTGTTGCTCTTGATCTAAATATCCGCATCCTCTGCTGTTTTCTTCAGAAGCGCTGTGCAGTGTGCCGGCCCGGACACTGGTGAACGTCATGCACAACGCCATCACGCTCCACAAGCGGATCGTCATGGGGAAGAAGCAGCGGTGCACTCCCAGTGTAAGGTATGGACACACAGTGATAAGTTTATGGAGATCCCAGTCGATATGACTGAGATGATACACTCTATACAGGGATTATGTTTTGAACAACTCTTTACAAACTGCAAACGTATAAATACATTTCATCCCAAACTCGGGCGAGCTCCAGTGAGATTTGTGGCCTCCTGCTGTGCCGCCTGACTGATAGTTCCCGTCGCTGCCGCCAGGGTGCAGGAGTGTCAGCCGCACTGTCTGCAGATTCTGAGCGCGCGTCTGCTGCTGTACCTGTCGCATATCAGCTCGTACCGCGCGTCCCTGATGGAGGAGACCCAGCTGAGGTTGCTGGTGTCCTCCCTGGATACCACCCACGGCCCGGTAAGAGAATCATGCTCCCCGGATACCACCCACGACCCGGTGAGACAGTCCTACTCCCTGGATACCACCCACGACCCTGTAAGACCCTGGCCCCTGCAGTGCACGGGTTATGGGGGCAACACAAAGGGAGGTCCTCACAATATACCGAAATACTGAGCAGGTCCTAATTACATAGACAACTGGAATGAGTATCGAGTTGCTCCTTGTAATAACAACAGAGAGATTTTCGGGTAGGTACCTACAAGTATAAGCGTGACAAGTTCCAAGTATAGTTACTTAACAAGATAATTGAAAAACTCCGAGACACCCTAAAATCAGCCCACACAAGCTCCAAATATCCCCTAATGAGATGGCTGGCACAATAACCAAGAAGACCGCGAAAAGACAGACGAGACAAGCTCCTAAGATGCCCCCAGAAGACAAACCGATATAGACTCCACAGTCCACATATGGCTCGTGCGACAATAACCGGGAAAGCTGTCCTTGGGATACTTTACAGCGATAATTCGAAAAGCACAACTTATTTCGAAAAAGTCCCTAGGAAGGCAGTCGGAAATAGTTTTGACGAGGTCCCCACGAAAAAAGTATGGTAGCCCCTTTCTCAAATGGGACCCTTACCTTTAGTTTGCCACTACCCCGACGATGACACAAAGCCATGGTGCTGCCCTGCAGATCATATGTTGTTGATGGTAATGGGTATCTCATTGGTTTATTTTATAGCTGAGGGTAACGTTAATTTTCGATTATAATATTTTATGGATCTGTGCAGTTAGATTACTGTTTCTCTCTTTCCCTGCAATTAGGGCGCCATATATTGTTGATTTAACTCGCCGTTGACTGACGTCTGAGTCGAAGGCTATAATTTACTGAAAGCAATTATATAATTGCAATTAGCAATTGTATAATATATAGTTGACTTGTATTGCTCCTCAGTCGAGACGTGGATACTGTTTAAAAAAACGTTTTGAAAGTCCAAGAGAAGTTTTGAAGCAAAAGCGGTGTGTTATTTTTAGTGGTATGGTATTCTTTGAGTTTGTATAATGTCTGGATTTGTGCGGCTTATTTTACCTTTAACTTAGTGTTAATTAAACTCGAAGATTGTGAGGTCACTGAATTTGTAGTTTATACGGTAAGTTCTTAACATTTTTTTTGCGTTTGAAATACTTTTTCAAATAAATTAAGTCTGAATCATTTGAGAAAACAAATTTTCGAGGTTAGGTTCTGCGCTAAGCAGAGCTTGTTGCACAGGCCCTGACCTAACCATCAAACCTTGCTATTCATGCAGTAAACTGCATAAATTAGAAGCGAAAGTTTTGCGTACCCGAATATAGCTGGACAAGGTCCGTTCCGCCCTCTGGCGTCGCCTGCCTGACCTATGCGTGTGCAACGAGTGTGACTGTTACCACCGGCCGCATACCATCCTAGTAATGACTCTAACCCGGCCTGCCACGCTGGGTGAGGGTCTGGAGCCTGCAGCGCTCTCTCGTCTCAGCTATTTGAGTGGACAAGTTAATGCTGGATAAACTTGGAAGCCTGGCCCTGATGGCTTGATTTGTTTCTGATCTATTGTTATTGTGAATGGTCTTAAGGAGACGGACAATATTTACCTGCTAGTCAATGTCGAGTTATAGAGAGTCATAGTGTCATACACCACTCACTACCACCAGTAGCCATCAGTGAGGTTGTTAGTGTTAACAATCAGTGTGTAGCTATGATCTTTTGCATCAATTATTTGCACTAATGATGATTGATAGGAGATGAGCCTAAGGGGGATTATTGGGCAAAATTTCAAGGTCAAGGTCAGGTCACATAAGGTCACTACTCACTATGCCAAAAAGTTTACGAAAGTCATGCAACACATGTTTAATTGACTATTTTACATGTATAATTCGACATTGATACTTACTTTACTACCTGACTTAATGTACTCGAAATCAAGGTCAAACAAATGTCAAATTTAGGTCACAAAAGGTTGCAACTTGAAGTAAATAAATATATTAATAAATACGTTAAGCTGGACCGGTTTTGTCTCGAAAAGACAGAGCTGCAATTTATTTGTCTGTATCTGGTAAAAAAGACATCTCAAAATTTAAAGTCATTCCATACCTAAGCCCATACCTAAGCCATACCTAAGCCATACCTCAGTCATAAATAGAGATATAATTTTGAGTTGTGGTATGGTATTTGACTATGCATAGCTTTTTGACATATCTTACGGGTTTTTAAATGTCTTTAAAAGTTTCGATTTTTTCATTTTTTTCCTACAAAAATAGGGCTTAAAAACAACTTGTATTAAAAAAATCCGAGATTTTCATGATTTAGTCCTTGATATTTGCTATATTCTCCTTTTTCGGATTCCATTTCTTACTACATGACATTTTTACGGGCTTTTGAAGTTAAGCTGATTTTGGTGTCAAAATTGTGTGTAGTGACGTCACAAGCTTAGTTTTTCTCCCCAAAATAATCTGGCAAAATTGCAATTTTTCCAACAACAAAAAGTGTAAAAAGGTTGCCGGGACAGGTACAACAAGTTTTGCGTTGATAGCTGCATTATTTCATGAGATATTATAGATATTCCTAGAGGAGGTGGGGGCTAAACAAAACTCCCCCAGTGACCCGCGGGTTAAGAAAAAGTGAAATGGTGGCAAAGGTCAAGATTAAGCTCAGGTCGCAAAAGGTCACTGTTGGCAAAGCGTCTACGAAAGTCATGCGAAACATGTTTTGGGGTTATTTTACATGTATTATTCGATGGTCGTAGCCATTTTCATAACCTGACAGCTCCAAAGGTCGTGGTTTGGTAATAAAAGGTCAACATTTGAAATGTATAAATATAAATAAACAAGGCGTGTTTCTAGACCCAAGTTTTTTCTCAGAAATACAGCGATGGCATTTATTTGTCTGTATCTGGTAAATAAAAGCCAAACAATGTAATTAAAAAATATGTCATGAGTGACTTATGCGTAGAGAAACATTAGTCAGTCAAAAACAATGATATTGCTTTGAAATTTAGTTTGGGTATCATCCATATTTGGTTCTCTGACATAGGTATATTCCAGCATTTTGGATTCATTGAAAAATTTCGTTTTTTAGAAGAATCTGAAAAAATATATTTGTATTTTACGGACTAAAAACAATCATTTTAAAAATCCAAGATACCAATGTTGAGGACAATGTAGTTTTATGTCTTTGTTTTTGTTTTTGTTTTCTTGCTAACTGCTTCCAAATTTATTTATTACGACTTTTCAAACATTTATCGTTTTTCACGCAAAATGGCATGACATGACGTTATTAAAACGCCATTATCTCCCAAAATACTCCCAAATTTTCAGTGAAAAAACCTGAGGACACGTACAATGAATGCGGCATGAGATTATAAAAAAGGCGTTGCTATTTCTCATTGTTTTCAAGTCATTGAGAATATACGGGAGGGGTGAATTTACCCCCCAGTGCTGCGTGGGTTAACTGTAGAAAGCGAGGCAGTATTTTCCGGACATTAACCGGAGTAAGTTGAGAGAGATGCATCCCGAAGACTACACCTTCTAGTCTCAGCTTTGATAAAACTGTTTCTGCTAAACCTCTGTGAAATTGTAGAAAGGTAAATTCGAATAGCGTGCCCACTATCAATACCATTGAGGCACGACCCGACTATTCAAACACACCCACTATTGACTGGGGTCTCAGCCGAACGTCATTGACTGGATGGGGGAATCTCCCTGGCTATCATCCGAACCAATACTCCCAGCGAGACGCGCAAGGCGACTTTATAAAGCTTTCAATTAGACGCATTTATTCAATCATATTCAGAAGTCTCACATTGAGATACCATGTATGATCTCAGTCAGATCAAAGGTCAACATCGAGGTGTTTGAGTGTATAGACCATACTTTCTATCCAAAGCCTTCAGTTGCGTTTGCGACCATTACCACCGAAAGTGCTCTCAATGGTTGAATACCCATCCCTCGTGAGATTAAGTGTGTTTTTTTGGCATCAAGGTAAGTCACAAAAGGTCACTATGCGCAAAAGATATACGAAAGTCATGAGATACATGTTTTATGGGTTAGTTTACACGTAGGTATAGTTTTATTCGCAGTCAATGACAATGCAATGCAACTTCCTAAAAAACATAATGCTGTCTTCGGAACTTCCATTGCATTGTCATTAATTGGGAATACAACTATCATGTCTGACATTTACATGTATAATTTGGTAGGGATAGTCAGTTTACCACTTGACCCATGGGAGTAGCTTTTCCAGACAAGTTAGCGGGAGGGGGAGAGCTAAGCAAGACAAAATCGCTTTAAGTACCATCAAAATCCACACAAATACATATTTCTCCACGGATTTGACCCATTTCCTCGTCCAAGTTGAGGGGGCTGAAGACAGGTTAAGGGGAGGGGGCTGCTAAAGCCCCCTTAACTGAACAGAAAACTACACCCTTTACTTGACCTCATGTAAGTGAGGTTAGTGTCAAGCCCAGGTCAAGGTCAGGTCACATAAGGCTAGAAGTAGAAATGTATATATACATATATATATATATATATATAGTTTCTTGACCGGTTTTGCTCCCCCCCCCGAAAAAAAATACAGCGGGGCGTTTATTGTTTCTGACATTGAAATCCGAAACCCAATTGAAAACGTCATGTATTAATCTTGCCTTAGAAGCTATAAGTCAGTCAAAAATGTTAATATTATTTTGAACTTTGGTTTACGAATTGGCAAATTGTGGTAGTCCAGCATATATGCTGTTTTTTATTATTAATTAGAGTGTGTGGTCATTAAACAAATATGTTATTTAAATTTGGGGTAATAAAACAAAATATTCACCTTTATGACAATGCAGGTTTGTAGCCATTGCTGTTTGCTATCTTTGACGCTTTTTTATTGCATTTTCCTTAAAATATGACCTTTGTACGATCTGTAAAAGTTAAGCTGATTTTGTCGTCAATCTCGTGTTTAGTGAGTATTGACGTCAATAAATTTCCTATTCCTTGATTTAGTTTTCGACGAAATTGCTTCATATCTGCGCAGAAGACGTAAAATTGATGTCGGAGAAGGTAACGATCCCCTTGCAAATTTGCTAGGGTTAGCGCCAAACGCTCCCCCCCCCCTCCATTCAATTTTGGGTTAAACGTCACGTTATTTAAACTGCTTTAGTAGTCCTTCAGAGTTATCCTAATCAGAGGAAAGACGCACAATGCCATTTGCCACCCTCCTGTCCTAGATACAACCCAGATTGTAAGTGCGTGCCGTTGCGAATATCGACACATGTGCGAATATCGACACAGTTCATCAGCCGTCCGCCGAACCCGCTGCATCAGCGTCAGCAACTCCAGCTGCTATACGACCGTGCAGATATGTCTCACGCGATGCCTGCCAGTACATCCTGCTCAGGCCATTTATCATTCACTCAGCCCACGTGTCACCCAGTGCACTTCTGTACGAGAGAGGCGCGTGTCTCCGCCTCCAGCACTCTGGCAAGAGAGTCGGGAGAGTATAGCATACGCGACCCACTAATGAGAACTGCAGCCCTTAGCGTGGTCTGACTCAGGCTCAGGTCAGGTCTCAGGCACAGCCGAGTACTGAGAGATTCAGCCCTTAGCGTGGTCTGACTCAGGCTCAGGTCAGGTCTCAGCCACAGCCGAGTATGAGAGATTCAGCATTAGTGTGGTCTGACCCAGGCCTCAGTTGTCTCAGGCACAGCCGAGTACTGAGAGAATTCAGCCCTTAGTGTGGTCTGACTCAGGCTCAGGTCATGTCTCAGGCACAGCCGAGTACTGAGAGATTAGCCCTTAGCTGGTCTGACTCAGCCTCAGGTTCAGGTCTCAGGCACAGCGAGTACTGAGAGATTTCAGCCCTTAGCGTTGGGTCTGACTCAGCCGGGTCAGGCGTCTCAGGCACAGCCGAGTACTGAGAGATTCAGCCCTTAGCGTGGTCTGACTTCGTAGGCTCAGGTCAGGTCCAGGCCACTATGCCGAGTACTGAGAGATTCAAGCCCTTAGCGTTGGTCTGACTCCAGGCTCAGGGTCAGGTCTCAGGCACAGCCGAGTTAGCTTGAGAAGATTCAGCCCTTAGCGTGGTCTGACTCGGGCTCAGTTTCAGGTTCTCAGGCACAGCCGGTACTGAGAGATTTCAGCCCTTGCGTGGGTCTGACTCAGCTTCAGGTCAGGTCTCACGGCACAAGCCGAGTACTGAGAGATTCAGCCCTTAAGCGTGGTCTGACTCAGGCTCAGGTCAGGTCTCAGGCACAGCCGAGTACTGAGAGATTCAGCCCTTAGTGTGGTCTGACCCAGGGCTAGGTCTCAGGCACAGCCAGTACTGAGAGATTCAGCCCTAGTGTTGGTCTGACCCAGGCCAGTCTCAGGCACAGCCGGATACTGAGAGATTTCAGCCCTTAGTGTGGTCTGACCCAGGCTCAGGTCCAGGTCTAGCACAGGAGTACGAGAGATTCAGCCTTAGTGTGGTCTGACTCAGGCTCCAGTCTCAGGCACAAGCCGAGTGACTGAGAGATTTCAGCCCTTTTAGTGTTGTTAAGTCTGCCAGGCGTCAGGCTCAGAGCACAGCCGAGTTCATGAGAGATTCAGCCCTTAGTGTGGGTCTGACCCAGGCTCAGGTCTCAGCACAGCCGAGTACTGAGAGATTTCACCCTTTATGTGGTCGACTCAGGCTCAGGTCTCAGCACAGCCGAGTACTGAGAGATTCAGCTCTTAGTGTGGCTGACCCAGGCTCAGCGTCTCAGGCACGCGAGTACTGAGAGATTCAGCCTTAGTGTGGTCTACCAGGCTTCAGGTCTCTAGGCACATCTCGAGATACTGAGAGATTCAGCCCTTATAGGTGGTCTGACCCAGGCTTCAGGTCTCAGGCACAGTCCAACTGAGAGATTCAAGCCCTTAGTGTGGTCTGCCCCAGGCTCAGGTCTCAGGCACAGCCGAGTACTGAGAGGATCTTCAGCCCTTAGTGTGTTCTGACCAGGCTCAAGTCTTCAGGCACAGCCGAGTACTGGAGATCTAGCCCTTGTGTGTCTGACCCTTGCTCAGGTTCATTTCAGGCACAGCCGAAAGTACTGAGGAGATTCAGCCTAGTGTGGTCTGGCTAAGGCTCAGGTCTCAGGCACAGCCGAGTACTGAGAGATTCAGCCCTTAGTGTGGTCTGACCCAGGTCGTAATTCAGCGGAGTAGTGAGAGATGCCTTTAGCGTGGTCTGAATCAGGTCACACCACAGCCGAGCCAAAATATGTGATACAATCGAATCAGAGTGAATCGGATCAATAATACAACACATTGATTATATCCATTCCATTCTCTGTCTAGCTGATTTGTGAAGAACAAGACGTCCCAGATCTTAAGAGGTTTTCGCATCCTCATGTGATACGATCGTTTTCTGAACAGATGGCTGTCTGTACTCGCAATTCGAATGCCTTTGTGTCGTGCTAAGTTATGTTGTAGGCGCCTCATGATCTACCAAGTACTTCACATGTCATCTATAGATTCTAGGCTCTAGCACTGTAGTGCTAGAATGTGCTCATTAACACAATTATTTTACCTGAAGCTAAACCTCATTGCTGCCCATCATGACACAAAGAAACCATGCATGATAACATTCGCGCTAAATCTTCAGCCCTTCATAATTTAGTTACAGATAGATATGATACAAAAGATTTTACGTGGCGGCTGGACTTAATGGCATGCCGAGCTTCCCGTCATTCTCGGGCATCCCCGTCGCCCGGGGGTCTCGCCTCCGCCGGCCCCGTCTGGGCAGTGGCGCCTGCCGCCCCGACTGACAGTCTCGGCCTTCGCGGCCCCGTTCTGGCAGTCTCGCCGTCGCCGGCCCCGACTGCAGGATCTGGTCTCGCGGCCCGACTGGCAGTCTTCGCCTCGCCGGCCCCGACTGGCAGTCTCGCTCTCTCGCCGGCCCCGACTGGCAGTTCTCGCCTCGCCGGCCCCGTTGCAGTCTCGTCTCGCCGGCCCGACTGGCAGTCTGGTCTCGGCCGGCCCCGGACTGGCAGTCTCCGCCCGCCGCCCCGACTGGCGTCTCGCCTGTCGGCCGCCCCGACTGGCGTTCGGCCTCGCCGGCCCCGACTGGCAGTCTGGTCTCGCTGGCCCCGTCTGGCAGTATGGTCTCACCGCTGGCCCCGTCTGGCAGTATGGTCTCACCGCTGGCCCCGTCTGGCAGTATGGTCTCACTGCTGGCCCCGGCTGGCAGTATGTTCCCTTCTCGCTGGCCCCGGCTGGCAGTATGGTCTCTTCTCGCCGGCCCCGGCTAGCTGTCTGGTTCCGCTTCACATCTGGCGCGGCTGTCTGGTTCCGCTTCACATCTGGCGCTGCTGTCTGGTTCCGCGTCACATCTGGCGCGACTGTCTGGCTCCGTGTCACATCTGGCGCGGCTGTCTGGCTACGCTCACATCTGTCGCGGGGCTGTCTGGTCCGTGTCACATCTGGGCGCGCTGTTCTGGTTCCGCGTCACATCTGGCGCGGCTGTCTGGTTCCGTGTCACATTCTTGGCGCGGCTGTCTGGTTCCGTGTTCACCATCTGTCGCGGCTGTTTCTGGTTCCGCGTACATCTGGCGCGGCTGTTTGGTTCCGCTTCACATCTGCGCTGCTGTCTGGTTCCGCGTCACATCTGGCGCGACTGTCTGGCTCCGTGTCACATCTGGCGCGGCTGTCTGGTTCCGTGTCACATCTGGCGCGGCTGTCTGGTTCCGCGTCACATCTGGCGCGGCTGTCTGGCTGCAGTGCAGTACAGTTCATCTCTAGCCGTCTGGCGCGACTCTGAGTACCTCTCGGCATGTGCAGTTTGGGCCCATTACCACCAGCCGTGTCCACCAGCGGCTGTTGTAGCCTGCAATCCCGAAACGTGAACTCTGCTCAGTCAGATGAGAGTATCATGCAGCTTCACATCAACAGTGAAAGCATGTGGACTATGTGTTGAAGGGATGCTCCACGTTACTGTTACGAATTGCTGCAGCTGTCTGAATATACATATATGGTTTATGAAAGCAAAGAAATGGTGCGACATTAATCCATTAATGCAAATGGTAACCTTTGTAATTTGCACTGCGTTAGCTCAGCTGACGGTTAAGTGAGATAGAGTGACTGCTACAGGAAAAGCGATTTAGCGAAGCTCTTGAGCTTTGGCACCCCTTACTCACTCTGCATATATTTCCAAGTATTACCACGTATATGGCCTTAGAAACCACTCTTTCATGCAAAACGTGCAGAGTAGCTTATATTTGACCAACAATTCAAATGGTGACTCCACATTCACAACCATGTTAGGTAGGACATTAGCTTTCAGTCAGTCATGCAGTCAGGATTTTTCTAGGGAGGGCCCACGTCGTACAAAATCAAATTTTGCTCCTCAGCCCTATGTTGTCGACCGTGGGGGGTTAGGGTCGGGTCGTTAGAAAATTCCATTATATCTAGTTTATATTTATTTTGCTGATGGGGGCATTGCCCCCGTACCCCTACACCCCTTGGCTACGTCCCTGCTTTCATTGCGTGCTTTAAATGTCCCACAATGAACTTCAGCTGCCGTGTCCATTGCATGGCGCTACGGAACATCACAGAGCTGTCTCATGTCATTCAAAGGCCACTCATTGGAGACCCCCTTTCTGCCGACACAGCAGTGCTGCCAGTAGGCCCCGCAGCGCTGCTTCTGACGAGTACACACTCCAGTAAGCCCCGCAGAACCGCGCTGTACGTGTAGTATACCCTCCAGTAACTACAGCCCCGCAGCGCTGCGCCGTACGGGTGCACACTCCAGTAAGCCCCGCAGCGCTGCGCCGTACGAATAAACGGTGCCGCAGTTGTAACGCAGCACATAACCGGCTGCCTTACCACTGCGCAGCAGAGTAAACAGCTGACAGTGATGCCACGTTCCTCACAGCTAAACTGCCATCAGCAGCTCTAAACTGCCCGTCAGTGGCACTCGTAGCCAGCCGAGAGCGACATATGTGACGCAAATCTGGTGCAGTTGTAAAGCCGACTACAAACTACGAAACTTGCAATATTGTTCTGGTACGTTACACGAATGAAAAATAAACGCACACCATAAACTAACTGAAGAGAAACACAGTTGCTTGTTATGTTCGAACTGAAGAGAAATACAGTTGCTTGTTATTTTGCTCCACGCTGCATTATATCGAAACTTGAATCTGAATCTGAATCTGAATCTAAATCTGAACCTGAATTTGAATCTGAATATCACAAGCTCGAGGGCTAGTATGTGCTGACGCAGCCAGCTGGCCAAGAAGCGGCGGTGACGTCTGTCGTCCTATATTTCAGCAACTGCTCTGTCTCTCCCTGCAACTGATGGCTAATCTGGCACTAGATCCGGTCAACCATGACGCCCTGCTGGCTACCGAGCTGGTGGATAGTTTGATCCAGCTGATCCTGCCCTCTGACGAATGGTGAGTGAGTCGTGATCCAGCCGGTCCTGTTGCAGGACGAATGGTGAGTAGGTGGTGAGCCAACTGATCCTGCCCTCTGACGAATGGTGGGTGTGTCGTGATCCTACCGTAACTGTACGACGAATGGTGGGTCGTGATCCAACCGGTCCTGTCTTCTAGCCAAGGGTGTTGCCTTAGGGGAGGAGGGACGGGGGACGCGTTCCCCAGCTTTTTCTGATTTTAGTAATACGCCTATGAACGTTGCATGGAATGGAAATAATCGACTTAAAACTCCTCCATCCCCCATCTTTCGGAATGTGGCGACGCTCTTGCTTCCAACGAATTATTCATGGTGACTCAGCTAGCTTTCTCGCCGAGGGGAAGCTATCTGATCCAGGAACGTAGCTAGTGGGGGCACAGCGGCCATGCCCCTTGAGCAAATTAAATTTACACTAGATGATACGTATATTAATGGGATTATCTGATAATGGGATTATTTGACGACCCGACCCTACCCCCGGTCAACAACATATGGCTGAGGAGCAAAATCGGATTTTTTACCTACGTCCCCCCTCGTCTGATAAAAATCCTGACTACGTACCTGATCTGATCTGATCTGAACTCAGGAAACACTGCATCGACCAGTGCATGCGCTTTTTTTAATTGGTGTGGTTTATGCAGTGATATGTCTCAACATGATATTTGTTTAAACAAAATTCAACTTAACACAGCAACCAAAGTTGTGAGACGGTAGTGTAAATAGCACCAGAAGGAAAAACATTATTTTTTGACCGAAGACGATGCACATAAATGTTTGTATTCAACCGGAACAAATTTGTGCGGTTCTCTTGACTGAAATTCTTTCTTAGGCGTCATGTATGTTGCCCAAAGTCATTAGCTACATACAAGCCAATATGTATTTACTTTATTATACAAGCCAAGTGTATATGTGGCTATGAGGTGCCCAAGACCTCAACTTTGACACTGAAATTGTGTATCATCAAAGGGTGAAAGAGTTGTAACTTCTGCTAAGCCGAGTCTCATGATGCATTAGTGCTGCTTGCAGCTAATACTAATATGCTGTTAACACGCGCTCTGGAGGGCCTCTGAGAACCATACGCCCTGGAAGGGGGATTTCCCCCCCTTATAATCTCGAAAACCACGCAAGGTAACGACAAACAGAAAACGGATCTAGATAGCTCGAGACAAACTCTATCGAATGTACTTAGTTTTTAGGCCAGGTCGATATCAAGGTCACCAGAGGTCATCAGAGGTCAGATCTTACAGATTTAGGACTTCGCTCCAGATACCCTAATTTATGTTTTAAAAAACTGTGATGGCTAGGAGCAAACGCAAAAATACTATCGAAAGTAATTGAAATTCAAAATCGTCTCAGTGGTACTCAAATTTCAGCTCAGGTGAATGTATTAGGCCCCAGAGGTCATTAAAGATCAAAAATCTATTTTTTGCCAAAAAAGTTGTTTGCAAAAAACTTAAAAAAGTTATTTTGACGCCATCATGTTGTTCTGATCCAGGCGCTTCGAATTATAGTCATTTTCACAGTTGAGGTCAACTTGGAAATTTGACCTAAGGTAAAGGTCAAGAGATGACTCAAGTAGGTTATGCTGCATGTTGTGAGACGTGTCTTGACGAGACAAACACACTGGTATGCTTTTCATGTGTCTATCTTCATTATGTCGAGAGTTATTGACAAACAAGTGTTGGTGGTTACACAATTGACCCTGACCTTTGGACACTGATGTAAGAAATCCGAGATTAACAAGTTGTAGGTAACTATAACCTCATAACATCCTTCAAGTTTGAAACTGATCGCTTTAAAACTGTGTCTGCATACCACCAAACACTTTTGGATGTTAGGTCATCACGTGACCTGGTCTGGTGACCTAACCTAAAATGACCCGAGGCCAAGAAGTTCACATAATGAGGTTAGCTCATTTTCGAACGAGTGTGCAAAATGGGCGGCGCTGCGCGCTGCTGTTTTTCGCTATCGTCGAAAAACCGGAGGAGTGGTCTGATTTCGCCCCCCCCCCCTCCCTCCAGGGTGCGTGTTAAAACAAAGTTTCAGCCTTGGATTCGCTGGTCATTGTATGCGTATAGGTAAATCAGTATGCAAATAGTATTGCTATCTCGCCGCGATTACAATGCAAAACTAGTAGATGAACATTTCGCCTGCAAAACAAACCTAGTACGATCACAACTTCGACACACTAAGAACTTCTAACAACCAGTTCTCAAAAGCATGCTACGAAAAATGTAACACGGGACTCTCGTCTCCTGTCATTAATCATATATCACTTGCAGTTTTAATTTCACGGACACCTCGCCTAAAAGTTAATTAATTAGCCAAAGTTTGGCTGCAGGTAATGAGGACGTACCGTACCATATTCAAACAAGCATTTTGATCCTCATCTGAATGCAAAATGGACAAGACCTTTGTTTATTTCGCATGCATTTATGTGAGAGCTTTAACATACGTTCGAGCCACCACTTCCTGCGTTTGATCTCCCAACGTCTGGCTGAAACTTAAACCTTTGCTTGACGCCTTACAACTCTTCTGGCAAGTGGTAATGCAATCAGCCCATGCTATGGTCACTGAGCATCGCCAATGGAACTATTTCTGTCATAGCATGCCTTCCTGAAGCCGACTAATGGCTGCAGGGGTGTCACTGACACGACTCTGCAGGTCACAATGCTCCCATCGGGCCAACTTGGACACAACTTGGCTGGATATAGTTGGGAGCGCGGTGCACGATACGCCGCTTTCCATCACGCCATAGGTCCTCGTGACATGTCAGGAGGCGTAAACGACACGAGGTGCCCAACCATCACCTGAGAAACTGTCACGTCACACTACTGTCAACTGTCTGTCATGTCACGCCAAGGACGAAAACGCGACGTCAAATGTATAGGCTGGCTTATGTTGTGTGTAAGTGATGCAAGAAATACATGACTAACTCACTTCTTACCACAGGCTTGGAATACAAAAAAATGTGTGATCTTGTCGATACATTTCTCTTGAGCACTTAGCGTGTTACATTTTTCGCCTCCTGACCGTTGATGCATTGACACTGTAGACGCGCTGAGTGGACACTGGACACATATCGCCTCTTTTCAGGTACTACACCAACCAAAGCACCATGTTCGCTCGCTTCGTGAAGCACCACGCGGCGCGGGTCATGGTCTACATAGGTCTGCAGAACAGAATCAACCAGCGCACCAGCGTCTTCGATCTTCTACAGAGTGAGTCAGCACAAAGCTGTTCAACTATGATGCTACTGTCAACATTGTATCTGAATGCCAACTAACTATGTGTGCCAACTATGATAAATATGATGTATGATCTACTTGGGCTGTACTTTGGAGCTCAAGTTTGCCCAGAAAAGCGTTGTTTGACCTGGACGCTTTTAATTTATATTCTATTTCAAGCCCAATCTGAGTACAAAGAATCCAAGAAAGTCGGGCTTGAGAATTAGTAGGGTGCTAACTGAGCTACCTTCTCAATCACCACATAGACAAACGGGAACCTCTCTGCTTTAGCTTACATGGCTTAGAATACATCATTGTGTACGCATCTCTAGAGACAGACAGACATCTATTATCCTGTCCTCGGTACGGTGCAACGGCAGCCGTGCGCATCTTTAGAGACAGACAGACATCTATGATCCTCGGTATCCTCGGTCCTCGGTACGGTGCAACAGCAGCCGCGCCACACACGAGGCTGTTGTTGTTCTCTGACCTGGCGAGCCGCGCCGCTCCTGTCGGCGGCCCTCCGCCGTCTGATTGGCATGTGGTATCCGTGGCAGCGGCGCCCGATTGATGCACGTGCGCCGTAACCCTGGTGGGAAATTACCTCGGCTCGGGCGGGCCGCCGGACGAGGGAGGTACGGCGTACGGCGAGGTGAGCGTGGCTGGCCGGGCGGCGGTCCTCGGGCCGCGGCCGGAGTGCATACAGAATACAGATGGCCTGATCGCGACCAGACAGGACCAAACAGCCGGCCAGAGAGCGAGTACGAGGGAGGAGGAGAGGGAGGGGAGGTGGCCTGTCCACTGGGAGCCGACCCAGACAGGACCAAACAGCCGGCCACAGAGCGAGTACGAGTGAGGCCTGATCGCGGTGGCCTGTCCACTGGGAGCCGACCCAGACAGGACCCAAACAGCCGGCCAGGAGAGCGAGTACGAGTGAGGCCTGATCGCGGTGGCCTGTCCACGTGGGACCGACCCCAGACAGGAACAAAGACGGCCAGAGAGCGAGTACGAGTGAGCCTGATCGCGGTGGCCTGTCAACTGGACCCGACCCAGACCAGGACCAAACAGCCGGCCAGAGAGCGAGTCGAGTGAGGCCTGATCGCAGGTGGCCTGTCCAATGGAGCCGACCCAGACAGGACCAAACAGCCGGCCAGAGAGCGAGTACGAGGGAGGAGGAGAGGGAGGGGAAGAGAGAGGGTCCACTGGGAGCCGACCCAGACAGGACCAAACAGCCGGCCACAGAGCGAGTACGAGGGAGGAGGAGAGGGAGGGGAAGAGAGAGAGGGCTGATTGTATCAGTGTTTTACTATGATAGATATTGTTAGTTGGTTTATATGCATGCGGCTGAGAACAGAGTATTGTTTTGCGTTCAACGTTGGTTGGTGCGAGTGTCAGCGGCTCCACTCGGAGTATTTGCATACACTTGCTCAGTCGGCGTGTGTGCCGAAGGTACGAACAAACAGTCGCTGGATCTCAGCGCCGTTCTGTGACTGTATACGGTATATGTGTGTGTGTTGCCTGTTTCAGACCCGGTGCCATGTGTGTTGCCTGTTTCAGACCCGGTGCCACTGAACCTCAGCGCTGTTCTGGTGACTGTATTCGTCTGTTGCCTGTTTCAGACCCGGTGCCGCTGAACCTCAGCGCCGTTCTGTGACTGTACTCGTGTGTTGCCTGTTTCAGACCCGGTGCCGTTGTCGCCGGTGAACGGCTCGGCAGAGGACCGGTACAATTCCATGGCCAAACGTCCGTGGCACCCACACCGGCACGTTTCTGTGCTGTACTCGTGTGTGCCTGTTTCAGAACCCGGTGCCGTTTGTCGCCGTGAACGGCTCGGCAAGGACCGGTTACAATCCTGGCCACGTCCGTGGCACCCACACCGCACTGGTTCTGTGACTGTACTCCGTGTGTTGCCTGTTTCAGACCACGGTCCGTTGTCGCCGGTGAACGGCTCGGCAGAGGACCGGTACATCCTGGCCACGTCCGTGGCGCCCCACACCGTACTGTTCTGTGACTGTACTCGTGTGTTGCCTGTTTCAGACCCGGTGCCGTTGTCGCCGGTGAACGGCTCGGCAGAGGAACGGTACTATCCTGGCCACGATCTGCCGTGGCACCCCACACCGTACTGGTTCTGTGACTGTTACTCGTGTTTGCCTGTTTCAGACCCGGTGCCAGCTGGAACCTCAGCGCCGTTTCTGGTGACTGTACTCGTGTGTTTTGCCTGTTTCAGACCCGGGGCCGTTGTCGCCGTGAACGGCTCGGCAGAGGACCGGTACATCCTGGCCACGTCCGTGGCGCCCCACACCGTACCCAGCGCCGACAGCAAACACATCCTAGGCGTCTCCATCGAGGGCGCTACACTTAGCATCCTCGAGTACTTCGAGGTATGACAAGCGTAGACGGAATACAAATACTGGCGGTTCAAAAGTAAAACTATTTTACAGCACAGCAGAACAGTATTTGTTCCTAAGTGCTCCTGCGGTAGGAAGGTATTATTTATTCATGCAGCACTTATGCTGACAGGAATATATATAACCGGCAAATTTTGATAGTTCTAAAGCCAAATCCCCAGTTGGCCGTGGGTAAATCCAAGGGAGACAAAGGGTCATGTTCCCTCAAACCTCCCGAATTTAACGCAAAATTGACACTTCCTGATAAAGGAGAAATTAGCCGTTTTCACGATGGCTTATTTTGTGCGAAATGTTTTAAAATATTTTAAAATGTTTTAAAATGTTTCAGTGGAAGCCGTCTTCACGATCGGCTAATTTGAGAAAAATGTTTTAACCCTCGCCGTATGGGGCCGTAGGGCGAGGGTTATTTTTTTTTCGCCAATTAGTCCATCGTGTAAGCGGCTACTACCAAAACATTTTAAAACATTTTAAAATGTTTTAAAACATTTCGCGCAAAATAGCCGCATCGTGAAAACGGCTATGATAAGAACTTTTGCGAAGGCAAGTTTTTTTATATGCAACTAAAATCAATGCATTGGCAAGCGAAACGATGAGTTTCCATAATTATGTGATACTTTTTTAGGATTTGGGCCCCAAACCCACCCGTTCTGGATCCGCCAATGCAGTAGATTGCTCGTGTCGGCGTTGCAATCACCCATGCGTCATTACTCCTTGAAAGAGCTTTGTCGCAAAAAGTAGCTATGTATGTATCGGGTCACCAGCTCTCCGAATAGATGGTAGTGCGATCAGGGCTGCGGAGTCCGGTCGGTTGTCAGGTGACTCCGACTCCGAACTCCGACTTTCCGACCCTCCGGAGTCCGACTCCGACTTCCGACTCCGCATTCCGAAATCGACTCCCGACCTTCACCCAGGCCGCCGCTGGATAGCCGAATCTAACGCCATCCAAAATTTGCTTATATCTGAACTCGTTGTAGATATTGGTCCCCAAATCGTAATATACGCAATGGTCATAAATTCATCACCTTTTCAGAAAACATAAGTAAGTTATTTGGGAGTAAGCATTTTTATTGATGTCCTGCACACCATTTTTTTATGCGGAAAAAAATGACGATACATGTATGCAAAATGAGCAGAATTTTAAGTTTCACGCAATTTGTTTAATGGCATGATTCTGTAGAGAATCGATGGGCATATAATCGAAAACAAGCAGACGCAAAAAATATATTTTCAACTCCATTGCGTAGTAGCAATACGGGAAAATCCCGCAGTTTGATGAGGACCGAAAGTAGGTACTTGCCAAGTACGGTCGGTTAAAAGTGTGGAACGCTTTAAGGGAAATAATTAGCTTTGTTAGCAACAATTTCTAAGGCTTCCGTTGTGGTATAGCAATGATTTAATTTTGATTTAAGAATTAAATCAGATTATTTCCTTACAATAGGTTGTATTTTTTACAAATTAAAAACAAGTAAAAAAGCGTAGGAACGCGGGGGCCGCGGGGGCCATGGTCCCCTCATTTTTTTGTCATTTGTGTGTGCTAAAATCAACAATTTATTCGCTTTTATAAAAATTAGAAAGGCGCAAAGGGTCTGCGAGGACGAAGGAGCTCAAAACTGCATAGAAATCCGTGGAAGGGGGAATCGAGTTCCCCTCAAGACCGAGATTGAAGTTTCGCTGCAGCCCCCTCACTTTATGTCACCTCCTACGCTTCTGAACGAGTACATATACTTCATTTGAAACTCTTACTATTTCCCATCAATATTGAAGCCGCAACCGTATCTGGCGAACGGTGTTTCAAATTTATTCAACGCTGGACATGTCCGTGGAACAAATTCCCGACACTAATATTAAGATCAAGTGGGTTGTTCGTTGTCCACATGCATCGATGAGCTTCTATGTAATTTCCCGACTCCCGTGTTTATTGTTTGGGTTATTTGTTGGGGGCAAACGAACTATTCTTTCAATGATTACATAAAGCTTCAGTGTTATATACTCAACCAGAAACACAACTATCCAAAATTCCTAAATGTTCAATAATATCAATAATTTTAAAAAAATTGAGGGCCGCAACCACTAAAAAAGACCGCCATAAAGCGCATCGTTTAAACTGCTAATTTGGATCACCTGTTCGTTTCAAATGTTATTATATATAGAGAAGGATCTACGGACATATAATCACAATCAAGTAGAGAACAAAATACATTTTCCAAATTTAATTTAATTTAAAAAAAGAAATGCCCCGCAGTTTTGATAAAGACCAAAAGTAGCTTGAAAGACCTTGCAAGTACCGGTCGTTTAAAGCTTTTGGAACGCTTATTAACTTTAAATTGCAATATCTTTTCGAAAAGGAAGTTTAATAATGCAAAATGTGACATTTTTACATTTATTTTGTCCTCCGTTTGTCGATTTTAAGTGATGATTCCAATTTTTGTGGGAAATGTGAGTATTTACCTTAAGCAGCCTTACTTGAAAATTGTACAATATAGTGTGTATTGTGTTCTTTAAAGTCATTCTTTCCCAGGTTAGAATATAGATGATATCGTTTTCCTTTTTCGGAATTTCGCTCTGGGATGAAATTATGTAAAGTGTGTAGTTTTTTGTCGATTTAAGTATAACTCGCATTTTTGTGAAAGGGTTACTATTTATCTTAACAAAAGAGAGGGAAACCTTACTCGCTTGACAAGCTTAAAATGCTTGTAAGCCGGATTGGTTTTACCAATCTAGCCGATTTCTAATGAATCCGTCAGCAAAATTCCTTGGAGTGGCAATTTTTGACCTCTGGGAACCGAAGACATCCCTTGAGTATAGGAGTTGTCTCTATACGTCCATGGTAATACAGAATACACACATTATAAGTAAAGTTGATGGTTTGGGAAAAATAAACTAGTGAAAAATTTGAAGACTTCAAAATGATCTTAAGTCAATCGGCCACTGGTGATCCTTAAATAAATAGGTACTCTGAAAGTACGATGCCCATACGTGCCACACCTGCCAGCCGAGATCGGAGTCGGTCAAAATTTTACCGACTCCGACTCCGACTCCGACTATCCGGCCAAAAACAACCGAACTCCGACCGATCTCCGACCCGACTTTCCGACTCCGACTCCGCAGCCCTGGTAGTGAATAGTGTAAATGCTTGTTCGTCCGGCTTGTCCAATCCATACAACTCGCAAATGTCATACCAATTGCGTAATCCCCTGAGCATTGACATTTAGGTGCATACTCGCTTTATTTAGAGCTGCTGATCCTTCTATAATGGCTCGTATAAATGTACATAATTGGTGTGCCAATTATTTACGAGCATTCATACCATGAAGGTACAATTCCGTTCGGATAAGGCTATTTTGATGTGATGCAATCCAGCTGGGAAATCTACCTGCCTGCAGCGACAGACAGACAGACAGACATGCAGGGGTCGTATTGTACCATTCCGTGAGTGTCCTGCGTACTTTCTGCACTGACGCAGGCAGAAATCGCATCCTGACAGCAATGCACGAATAGCGTGCTTAAGACTTGGGCAGACCATTTTCTCACTGTCTCGTATGTCAGGCAATGTTTACATTGGTTAACTTACCTTACAACGAAGTTTGTCCAGGAGACCCTGATGAGCCTCAGTTTCAAAGTCGCACGCTAAGAACATACGAGTATTATCGTGTCCAGGTTTCCATCTCATCCCATTAACCCTCGCCCATGCAAGGTTCGAAGCCTACGTGACCATTCAGGGGGAGGGGTACGACCCCCTGGCGTTTCAGCACTAATTGAGCTAGAGCTTCGATGAAAAACGAGCGTGTTGCTTGTGATGAGAGGAAGCCGTCGGTACCCGGTTTTTAAGGTCCTGGGTTATTAGGTAACCTCTGAGATCATGTCAATGAGTAATGACCCAGATGTCATCCAAATGTAGATATGGAATGTGTATTGAAAATGCGTGTGTAGATATTGAATAATAATCGAGCTAGAACCGTAAATGAACATTTAATTATGTAACAATGGGTGCCAAATTTGAAATAAGCTTCACAAAATGTCCCAGAAACTAACAGTCCAGAAAGATCATCTCAGGTCATCGGCGATCAGTGACCTCGGTTGACCTGTAAAGTGCATGACCTCAGTGAAACATAGAACTATGTAAAATAGATGCAAAATTTGAAATCAGCGTCGCAAAATGTCATAGAAACTGCCAAAGGTCAAAAAAGTAATTTCTGGTCATCGAACGTCACGATATAAGTGGAAACCATAAATGTCCCCTGCAAGCACCTGTTCATATGCCCCTGAAAAATGAGCACTTAAATTTCAGAGCATGTGCCAAATTGTTCCTAAGTAGAGTATGTGTCAAATTGTTCCAAAGTAGGGTTCCGAAAGTTAAATCGTAATCGGTTGATAAATACGCGTTACTCCTGAGCATGAACTTTAAAAATTGCCCTCGCCCCCATTTTTTTAACAAAACTAAATTTGAGGTCTATAATTGAGTATATGATTGTGTTTAATCGAATGGTGTCCGTCCCATCAAAATCAACCGAGCGGTTCTCAAGATCTCTGGGGCGGGGCCAGAATCTCCCCCCCCAACAGGTTAACATAACTCTGGCTGGCTGCAGGGAATAAGGTTATTGTGACAATGATCTCCTTAGTGTGTATCTGACGGCTGTGGTGTTTTCAGAGACGGACTCGCCTTGTGTGTATCTGACGGCTGTGGTGTTTTCAGGACGGACTCGTACTGTCCGGAATGACTCCCGTCGTTGGCAGATTCGCGATGGAGGAGGACGGTACGTTGTGCCATTCAATTTCTGTCATACACATATGTCCCAGTGTCTGTGCCATTAATATTCGCAGTACGAGTACACTCAGCACTTAGCAGTTAGTTGCTGTTTTTCGATGTTTTCCAATTATAAACGTTTCAGTTTGTGCGGGTCATAGTTGCTGGCCTTTGCGGCATCCACTGTTTTAACCCGCGCCCGAAATGGGCCTCTGCATTTCCTTCCCGACTGGGGGGGTGTTTGAACACCCCCCTCTAACTCGGCTCCCATGGCACGTAGACCAACAAAGACATTGTTTTTCAAACGCGACTTGATTATATTTTGAAATACAACTTCTTTTCATATTGTCAAAAATAGCCATGCATCGCACCGATTCAGGACAGGACGCATATAATTTATTTTATCAAAACTATATGCGTACTCTGCAACGTCAAACGAAATAATCGAATGGCTCAGCCAATCAGATTCGAAAGTAGTTGCGTAGGATTCCTGTATAGCCTCCCGAAGGCCCACATTCTTGACATTCTTTGCTTATGGCCCACATACCTTCGACAAAAAGTCAAATATATTTGGCTGTAGAGCCTTTTCAGTCCATAAACCTTGCAGTCAGGAGTTTTTCAACACGGGCTACAAAACTGCTATCTCAGTTCAAAATCCATGTTGAAGGTGAACTATTTCCTTTAAGCACCGGCGAGGAATGACCGTATGACGGACGGATATTGCGTGGTTGACTCACGCTGATGTAGCGCTGCAATTTATCCCTTTCTTTTCCCATATGTCGTTATGCCAGATACAGCTGTGGAACTGTAATCTACTGCCGCCTCCCAAAAGTAAATGCCGACTCATACCACTTTAGTGATGCAATCTAATCGGCTCCCCACGCTGCATTTCTAATTTGCGTCACTGTGACACTGCAATCTGTGTTGTGTCTCGGTGTTTCAGTAATGATCCGTGTCATTATTAATTAAGATGCTAGAATCCTCGTCTTTCCTCGTGTATCAGTCCTGGTCTCTGTCACTGCGACACTATAATCTGTGTTGTTTTTCTGTTTTTTTAGTGCTGATCCATGCCACTGTGATGCTATAATCCGCGTGTTGCCCCTGTTTCAAGATGCTATAATCCGCGTGTTGCCCCTGTTTCAAGTTCTGATCCGTGCCACTGTGATGCTATGATCCGCGTGTTGCCCCTGTTTCAGTTCTGATCCATGCCACTGTGATGCTATAATCCGCGTATTGCCGGGCTGTTTCAGTGCTGATTCGGCTGCACCGGCCTGGGAAGCACGGTCCGGAGGTGTCTCCTCCCTCCCGTCTGACCAGCTGCATGCTGACCGGCCTGCCGTTCGCGCTGCACCCCATCATCTTCGTCCGACTGCTGCTTCACCGGCTGATGACGTCGTTCTTCCAGCTGCAGAAGTGGCAGAGCTCGCTACTGCGCTCCAGCTGCTCGACGCTGCCGTCGCCGGACCCTACCTCCCGGCCGCCGCGGCTCCACCAGGACTCCCTCAGCTCAGGGGATGGCGTGGAGATGGCCCGCTTCCGACGCAAGTGCTCCGGTGAGGGCGATGGTCTGCGGACGCTCAGTCGCGAGGAGCGGATTGACGCCTACAAGAGCTGGAGTCGCAACTCGCGCCAGCAGGCGTCCTCCGAGGGGTCGTCGACGCAGAGTGGACCGCGTGCGCTGACGGTCGGAGGAGCCGGCGGGTCGAGCGCGACGCCTCGCGACGCGGACAAGTGTCGCGAGTCGGTCGCGTTCAACTTCCCCTTCACCATGTGGCGCAAGAAGAACCACTGCAAGTCGAACCCGGACTTCCACGGCGCCGGCGCCACCAACTCGATCGAGGACATCCGCGCGTTTCAGAAGGAGCTGCAGAACCTGCCGGACTGGGAGGCGGCAGGCTTCGTGGTGACCCAGCCTGGCGTCTGCTTCTCCCCCCGCCCCCGTTCCCGCTCCGTCCCAAAGGTCACGTTTGACTTCTCGCCCAACTTCCTGGCTCCGTGCACGTTCCCTGTGCCGTCCCGCGGCGGCAGCCCGGACGGCTGGTCGATGGGGGCCGACTCGTCGCTGGCCCGCTCCCAGTCGTACGTGGGGTACCACCTGCTTCCAGACTCGCCGCTACCGAGTCCGGTGCCGCCGGCCGGCCCGGCCAGCCCTAGTCCCAACGGTCCGAACGGTTCTTCGCCGTTGTCTCTGCACCTGCTGTCGCCGGTGCAGCCAGAGGTAGGGCGCAGGACGCCCACCTGGAGCCGTCCTTGCTCGCGATACGACTCGCCGGCCAGCGCAACCCGCGAGATCCCACGCCAGCACCGAGCTGTGCTCAGCACTATAGAGGTGGGTAGGCCGCTGTGCTCAGCACCATAGAGGTGGGTAGCGCGGCGTACTCTCAGCACGATATAGGTGGACAGTGCATCGTGCTCAGCATCATAGAGAATAGAGATGGGTACCGCGCTGTACTCTTAGAACACGATAGACTATAGAGGTGGGTAGCGTGCTCCGCTGTTGTGCTGCTGCTCATACTTTAAGGGTTGTATTGTAATCTCACTGTGATCTACATGATTAGAGATGGAGACCTTCTGTCCATTTCATTATAAACTATAGCAATATTCGTTGTAACGGAATACAAGTGCAGACGCTTGAGTCGCTCTGTCCATGGAGACCTTCTGTCCATTTCATTATAAACTATAGCAATATTCGTTGTAACGGAATACAAGTGCAGACGCTTGAGTCCTCGCATAGGTAAATTGGACTTGCTTCAGCGCCTGTCACATGCTGGGGACTAAAAGTATGTCATCTCTGGTATTGGTCGCAATCAGATGAGATAGCATCTGAAAACGAAAACAACAGTTCCGTGGCCCTGTTTCGATGTTGCAATATATTTATCTTCAATTCCCTATAAATGCGAAACTATCTCAGATTATCGAGATATGATTGCGGACACCAATAATGAGGAATCTAGCGTTAACTGGTGAGTGGCATAATCCAGAAGTGAATACAGGCATCAACGTCGAAATACATTTATGAGGCTAGGCAAAAAAGTAGGCCAATGCGCAATAATGTTCGTAAATGTTGCTAGGCGTGCCGGTCGTCGTTCTATAAATATTTGAGCAGGGCTTGCATTTCAATTAACCCTCGCGGCTCGCAAGAATAGCCTACGCTGCAGCTCCAATCTGGAACACGATCGGTTGTTTTCCCAGAAAGCTATGCAACCAACACCTGGCGTCTGGCTTTGATGGCCCTCTATGGCCTTTGATTCTTGTCACTGTTCTATAAATACAATATAACACAATGTCCATACTAGAAATAGATCAGTGTTTGGGCTAAGTACAGGTAGACACGTTATTTTGAGAATGTTGCCAAGGGAGTGCTGGATCTCTTGTGTGCTGGATTTAGGACACGGGATGAAATACGCAGCTGGCAATATAGAAATATTGTGCATAACTTTAAGTGCATCCTGAAGTAAAAGTTCTTCAAACTTGACGATAGTGTACGACGTCATTTAACAAAATGTTTACGAACAAAATGATAACAAAATGTACTGTAACCCGCTTCTGACCCGTTCCCTGCTCTGACCTATGACCTGCCATGAACTGCCATGACCTGCCGTGACCTGCCGTAGCCTGACCCACGGTCAGATGTTGATCCAGGGGAGGGGGGTAATACAATCCGGTAATACAAACAAAATTAAATCGTATAAAAATTGACACCTTTACTGATTTAAAAAAAAATCCCGGTAATACAAACACAATTAAATCGTATAAAAATTGACACATTTACTGATTTGAAAGAAAATTCAATCAATTTTTACAAAGACAGGTTTGTTTTGAATAAGCTAGCGCATCAAGCGGAATTCAATGAGTTTTCAGAATTGTATGAGACTTTTGGACTTTGGTCACCCCTCCAAACCACCGGTGGCCCCCTCCAAACTGGTGTTCTGGATGCGCCCCTGGCCGTGGTGACCTGAATGGTGTTTCACTGCGGCAGGAGTGGCTGACGCTGTCGCAGCTCAGTCTCGACTGCAACCCGCCGCTGGCGCGGGAGCTGCGCCACACCATATCGCAGATTCAGAGTCTCGGTCCCGCCTACCAGCTGTGGAGCGACGCCATCAAACAACGCTGGCCGGTGCTGGTGAGTCAGAGTCTCCTGAGATGTGGTGATGCAACACACTTTCACTCAGCGGGAAATTCAGACTGATTATTGATTCAACTTTTTGAAACGATTCAATCACGATTCATTTCGGAACATAAATGATTCAATCTCCGTTTGTTTTATGGATAACAATTTTTAGAAATAATTTGTTTCCGATTCCAATCATCACAACAAATTTTGATTCACTTACGTTTGATTCAACATTGAAACAACATTGAACAATCTTTTGATTCAATCAGCCTTGTTTTTATGCAGGTTTTGTATCAATCACGTTTCATGAATCAAAAGATCGACTGTGAATCAATTATGTATTATACAAGGGATTTGTATGATCCAGGGGAGGGGGGGGGGTATTCCGGGATACGGGGGTACGATTCAAATCAATTCAATCAGCGTCGAATCCAAAACCAGTCTGACTAGAATCAGTGATCATAGCAATGTGTTAATGGACGGGAGATTTAGCCCGCCATCTCGAATGCTACTTTACATATATTATATAATCAGGAATGGGGGAATGGCATGGCGATTGGTGATGTGTGCTGTTTTATAAACACGTAACCACATTCGTCAGAACTCACACCACACACACGTGTCAGATGCCAAATAACGTAAACAGAGCTGGGAAGCACGCCCGACCCTTCCCGGCACACAATCCCAGCTGCCACCGCACCGATTCTGCCACAGTCAACAGCGCACGTGACACAGTGCCGTGTCGTTCTGTGTCGTGTTGTTTTGATCCGCGCGTGCTGCGTAGTTTCAGGTACCGTACCGTGAGTACCTGTCGTAATACTGTGCCGTGCCGTGCCGTGCCGTGCTGCCGTGCCGTGCTCGTGCCGTGCCGTGCGTGCCGTGCCGTGCCGTGCCGTGCCGTGCCGTGCCGTGGCCGTTGCGTGCCGTGCCGTGCGTGCCGTGCTGTGCGTGCTGTGCCGTGGCTGTGCCGTGCTGTGCCCGTGCTGGTGCCGTGCTGTGCCGTGTGTGCCGTGCTGTGGCCAGTGCTGTGCGGTGCGTGCCGTGGCTTGTTGGCCGTCTGTGCCGTGCTGTGCCGTGCTGTGGCGTGCTGTGGCCGTGCTGTGCCGTGCTGGCGCCGTGCTGTGCCGTGCTGTGCCGTGCTGTGCCCGTTCGCGTGCCGTGCTGTCCGTGCTGTGCCGTCTTGTGCCGTGCTGTGCGCTGCTGTGCCGTGCTGTGGCGTGCTGTGGCCGTGCTGTGCCGTGCTGTGCGTGCTGTGCCGTGCTGTGGCGTGCTGTGCCGTGCTGTGCGTGCTTGCCGTGCTGTGCCGTGCTGTGCCGTGCTGTGCCGTGCCTGCAGTACGTGTCGTACCGTACCGTACCATATACCGTGCCGTGGCCATACTGTGCCGTGCATACTGTGGCGTACCGTGCCGTACTGTTCCGTGCCGTGCTGTGTCCACATGTACGGCGTTGGTGTCGTGCTGTGTCCACATGTACGGCGTTGTGCCCAGCTGTGCTGTACCGTGCCGTGCCGAGTTGCCTTTGGATTCAGTGCAGATCAGTGCAAGATTGCTATTTGCTACACAGCCCCACGAGCGCGCACGTCCTGCATTTTACAGGTCAGGCTATTTTCCGCTCGGTCTATTCAGGACCACGGACTTGCAGCGTGCTGGTGTGTGTGTTGTGTGCGGTGCAGTGAGTCAGTGTCAGTGCACGTGTGCGGTGAGGTGCCTGCGAAGGCCTGCGATCGTCGCTTCTCCAGAGCTGACTGTCCTGTTCACTCCAACAGGGAGCAGAAAAGAAGAGCGGAAATGAACAGGAGATGAACGAGATCAGCATCGAGTACCACGAGGTCAGTCCCTGAGAACCGTGATGTTATTTCTCAAGAGCAGTGAGGTGATTCCTAAAGAGCAGTGAGGTCATTCCTAAAGAGCAGTGAGGTGATTCCTAAAGAGCTGTGAGGTGATTCCTAAAGAGCAGTGAGGTGATAATTCGCTAAAGACGCAGTAAGAGGTGGATCGTAAAGAGCAGTGGAGGTGATTCCCCAAGACGAGTGCAGTGGAGGTTGATTCCTTGAAAGAGTATATTGAGGTGATTCCTAAAGAGCAGTGAGCGTTGATTCCTAAAGAAGCTGTGGAAAGGTCATTCCTACAGAGCATTGAGGTATTCCTAACAGAACACTGAGGAGATTCCTAAAGAGCTGTTGGGTATTCCTATAAGAGGCAGTGCCGAGGTGATTCTAAAGAGCAGTGAGGTGATTCCTAAAGAGCATGAGGTGTTCCTGAAGACGCTGTGAGTGTGATTCCTAAAGAGCAGCTGAGTGGAATTCCTAAAGAGCCACGTGAGGTGATCCTAAGAGCAGTGAGGTCATTCCAAAGAGGCAGTGAGGTCATTCTAAAGAGCAGTGAGGTGATCTAAAGAGGCTAGTGGGAGGTGATTCCAAAGAGCAGTGAGGTTGATTCCTAGAAAGAGCATGAGGTGATTCCGTAAAGAGCAGTGAGGTTGATTTAAGAGCTGTGAGGTCATGCTAAGAGCAGGTGAGGGTCAAGTTCTAAGAGACAGTGAGTGATTCTTAAAAGAGGCTGTGAGGATGAATTCTAATAGAGTCTGCTGAGGTGATCTAAGAGCAGTTTGAGGTGATTCCTAAATGAAGACTTGGGTCACTCCCATAAAGATAATTGAGCCGTCATTCCTGAGAACTGTGTACCCAGTTCGGGGGGCCGTGCAATCAGATCCGATAATCGTGAGGCCAGTCTGAGACAGAGAGACAGATCGTCCAGTCTGAGATCGTGAGGCCAGTCTGAGTCTGAGAGAGAGAGAGAGAGCTGTCTGAGACAGAGAGCTGTCAAATGAGTCCGGGGTAATCTCGTAGTATTTGAGCAAGGCGAGGCCAGTCATAAGACCCTTGAGTCTAGCTGGAGACACTGGCGGATCCTGGGGGCGGCAGGGCTAAAGCCCCCCCCCCCTATATTCGCTGAAACTGGTGATGAAAAATGTGTAATTGCTGCGAAAAATAACGTTTTGACGAAAAATAGTTTATTTTTGCCTCGCTCGTGTTTTCTCTATTTGCTCGTTTGTGTTTCTTCTATTTGGTAGCAATTCGATAGCAGTAGGGAGCAGGGAAAGTGGCACGTCTGACGCTATTTTGATCTGGGGCGATTCACAATCAACGTAGCTTTTGCACGGTGGCGATACACTGGCGGATCCAGGGGGCGGCAGGGGCAAAAGCCCCCCCCCCCATTCCATGCATGACATATAAATTATCAATATAAATTATCCCCATAAAAACAAACACACGAACAAACAAAAACGTAAGAACTCCTGTTATAAAAGTAAAAACCCGTAATAATTCGGAAAGCTAAAAACTAAGTAAGAATTCCCCTGCATTGTATCTAAAAAAGTTGTCGCAGTTAATAGTAGATACACAAATTGCAGTCCTATCATAGGAGGAAATGTCGCGAAGAAGCTGCCGTGAGTCACATTTGTGACGATAACGTACCGGCGTTAATCTTGTAGGTATTTGAGTGCACTAAGCACGGCGAGAAATCGTATTTTGGGTATGAGTAAGTTATACATTTATAAACTTGTGGATGAGCGCTAGATGAATATAGTTAATATTCTTTGTAAACACCGCGACTCGCATCGTTACAAACCGGCCCTCATCCCTGACCGCTCCGGATAATACACAAATTGAAAGCGAGTCCGTCCACCAAGGGCTAGGATTTGCGTGTTATCTGTTCGTAGCCGTGAAACAGTATACACCGTTTGAGATCCTAAGTGCGATGCATCTAAATCAAATTGGACGACGCGGAGCTCGACGCGAGGGTTAGGAATGGCCAGACTGAGGAGGGCAGAGAGCGGCACTTGGGAGAGGCCAAGGAGATAGAGTTGGCTTCAGGGCGTACATAGAGCCTCGTCATCAGCTAAGGTCGCCGAGTACACGGACGCCGAGACTGTGGAACTCCGACCACCGCCAACGTTACGGAATCAGCGTTGTCTGGGCGTGGACCGGCGCACCCTCAACGCAGAGGCAGTCGGTACCTATGGGAGCAAAGGCCTGCACAAAGACGCCGGGTCTCGATAATACTGATTACCCGCCGGTCACCTGAGAGTGCACATTGAGACACCGTCTGCCCCCGGCCAGGGCTGATACCTGAGATTGCGGACGGTCTACCTGGTGTGCAGCTGTAACATTGCATCTGAGGCGGTAGCGGAGGGAAGATGTGTATAGAACAAGGCTAGTAGAGATGGTGGCTGGTGTTAGGATGACATTTCATGGTAGACTATCATTTTCGATATTATGTATTAACTGGAAGAACTGATGTCAAGGGTTCATTGGATTATGAAATAAACTCGGGCCATAGTAAATCACTAGTCTTTTTCTGGAGAGAATATTGTGAACGAGTGGGCCAGCTGCTGCTATGAAGACTTTATCAAACTGGGGTTAGTTTTGACCTGAGAGAGACTTAGTGTCAGTATAGAGGAACAGTAAGCTATAGTGTGCATCGTGTGCCAGATAATTATCAGTTCTGTGAATATAGTTTATCAGATATACAATACTAATCGAGGCTCGTGGTGTATCCATTTCATCACTCTCGCTTGAATTTAAACTTCAGTTTCAGTAATCAGTTGCGCCTAATTTAAAAAGCTTAACTCTATCTCACGCGGACACCGCCATAGAATTTCACGACTGCAGTGGCTAACTTCGGAGGATCTAATAACTGTGACTGTACCGAAAATCTGCAAGTCGAGGAGTAAACTAGAAAGTATCTCATCTCGCAAAGAGACAAAACATTTGAATGCATCGTCGCATCGATGCTACCGCTTAGCAGAGGTGGTGAGCAAAACGTCTATCCTACAGTAAAATCGGCTGTCTGGCCTTGACGCTTATGCTCAGACTGACACATAGCTGTTACGCGCCTATTATTAACCTAATTCGTCAACTGAACTCGTAAACTTAGCTCGAGCATATAACTCGATACGGAGAATTCCCATCTATCTCAGCTATACAAGTAAGTGTATGTGTCTGTGCAAAGCCACCTAGCGACGCCTCGGTCACGTAACACTCGAGATAATTCATATATTATTGTGTTGTCCATGTGTAATGCATCTCGGCGGAATTCGTCTTAGCGTGCGCGTTTTCTGGTGGGGAGATAAATCAGCACGCGGGTCGTTTCCCACGAAACGCCGAATTGGGCGGTGGAGGGAGGGGGGAGTATGGGAGGGAGGGGGTAGCGCGCGGGGTCGTGTCAGTCCGAGGACAATAAGCGGAGAACCCCTGGGGGGAGGGGGTTAAAGCACGTCGCTCAAACCGGTCAATCAACTTGGTACGTCCCGGCCGTATGGTAGAGAGGGTGCGGGCTCGAAGAATCATTTAGCTCGCTGTCTAGACCTATGGGAGGCATGGCCCTAAATGGTCTTTCCTCGAATCCCGTCAGCGTCGGCGCGTGCGGCTCGACGACTCTGCCAAAGCAGAGGAAGTGCTTAGCATAGACTATTGCCGAACGTTGCCACATACCGATTGCATCCTCACGTTTTCCAAGAATTATTAAAGATGAGCTGGAAAGTGCGGTATTTTGACTAGCGCAAGTTATGGTTTCTGATATGCAACTAATCGAACCTGGATCGATATCAACTGACTATGCGCTAGTCGAGCACGACGTATTTTTCTGAGTACATCATTGTGCGTGAATCCACTAGCGCTAAATTTTGTTTATAGTGGTGGTTTTATGAGAGGTGTGCTCCGGTAAATAAAAGTTCTAGGTGAAGTTGACATGACACGACACAGAGTCTTCTCTTCTCAACACACACACACACACACACACACACACACACACACACATATATAACACACACACACACCACACACACACACACACACACACACACACACACACACACACACACACATATATATATATATATATATATATATATATATATATATATATATATATATGTATAACATAGTTCCTGCGTCCCTGTTTTCACAGGTAACCATAAGCACTTACGTTGCATTAGAAATTCGGACAAGGTGGTACTGGTTGTCGGCCTACCAGTCGGAACTACGCCGTAAAGATAGCGCCGTCATATGCATTATCTGCAACGCCTGGCGGGCAGTGACGCCGCGTAGTTTGGTCGCCCTGTTCATGATAGCCGAAACCAGCGGTCGGCTGCAGAGCGGGCTAGATGAGACTCATGAGCAGACGGCTTCAGAACTCCAGAGTAGAGATGCAAAACTGTGATCCTGCAAACCGGGACAGAGCTGCTAAATAGTGCGCCACCGAACTGGGATATACATACATGAGTGTAACTTTGTATGTGGTTGTTGTGGAAATCTCCACATCAACTTGAAAGCTGGTGTGGAATATCCACACCAACTTATTGAAGGAGAGATGCATGTTTGATCATCCAACAGGCTTTCTTGGGGGCACATTAAGACTGTCCGTTTCTATATAACAATTCACTTTTGCACCATTTACAAGACGAGTGGACGAAATTCGGGAAATGGATGAAAAATAAGATGACATCAATGTTAATCCACACCAACTTTAAAAAAGTTTCTACGCCCATGTATACATATATTATATATAGGTATCCAAAACTGCACTCCTATGACACGGAAAACGTGACGAAGCATCATACACAGTAAATTAATAAAGATGTGTGCTTATGAAACAAAAAAAGAAGTCAAACACATTGCAACTCTCCAATATCGACCGAATGCAATTGCATTTGTTATCGCTGGATGCATGTATTTTAACCCTATTCCTGGAGGGATGAAAAGTATACGAATCTGTCCGGGGGGGCTTATTCGACCCCCTTCTAGACGTCTCCGCTGCATACATAAGCTCAGAAACATGAAACTTGTGTGTGACTAAAGGCTCGACAAATGAATCTATGTTGTCAAATTTGGTGAGTTTGGGTCATACTTCAAGGTCAATGAAACGCCATCAAAAATTATTTTTTGTCCAAAACATGATTTCTTCAGGAAAACTGCCATATATCTCGAAAACTATGGTAGCGTAGGAAGGAATTTCCGACAAATCGCTGTAAGCAGTCTTAATTGGTCTTTCACCGCGTAAGGCCATTCAGAAATGACCTCAGGCAATGGTTTGTGACTGTATGGTCAGACAATGTTAAAAAATACACTGTTTTTCAGCAAATGTTTGTTCGCAAATATACTTTTTATATAAAGTATATAACAGCACTTATTTGGTACTACATCGTGTTTCTTCACGTCATTGCGGTCGTTTAATGCATATTCAACTTTGTCAAAATCGAAATTTTGACCCTGGGTCAAGGTCAAGGTAAGGTGACAGTAAATCGTCAAATGCATATCAAAAGACCGTATTCGACGAGACCAAACATTTTGAAACCATTTGTGAGTCCACTTATGATGTTCTTGTTAACGAGTTATTGAAAAAGTTGTCTGGTGACAATTGAATGACCTTTCAAAAGGGTCACTGACTAAAAATTTATCCTTTTAATCAAGGAATGGGCCTAAAAATGACATGACTACTGAAATAATTGGATTGATGCAATGTATTAAACCCTCGTTTTCATTGTTCCCAATATAACTTATATTGGAAGGTAGCAATTTTGACTCTGACAATACCGGTCGTTCAAATTTATTAGATATCACCTCGAAACTTTCATACACATATATAATTTGGCATGTTTTCTCTCACATAATCTTCCGTTTTTTTGTAAACGTCATGATAATAAAAAACTTGCATCATTTTGTAAAAAAATAAGTTTTTCAAAAAAATTTGGATTTGCAAAATTCAAAATTTTGAATTTTGATAGATCCCACTGAAAAAACAATCAATTCTCTGCAGATATATGTTTTTTTATAACATTTCTCTTCAAAACACAAATCTCCATGAGTGCTTAACCATGCAAATATTTTGTGTCAAAACGGCCGAACACACCCCGCTAAAAACTGTCCTGGACCCCCTCCTAATAAATAAATTTGGAAAAAAGGTACACCATTCGAATGCGCAATGAAACGTTGGGAAAAGTCCAGCAAGTTTGAAGATTCTGAGTAGAGTTATGAATGACCCATACGCGAAAAACCTCAAGAGGGGGGCCGATTCGCCCCCCCCCGACAGTAATAGGGTTAAGACAGCATGACACAACACATGTAGGTGCCTGAAAACTTCACTTAAAAATGAATCACAATGCTGGTCGGGTATGATGAGGCTAATTCCAAACTAATTTAACGTTTACAAAACGTTGTATTATATAAGATAAGACAACAGAAAACAAAAACACGTGCAATTTAACACGCATTTAAATGACAATGTCTAACATGAGCCGTTTTAACGAAGGATTCATTTTTAACCGGTAGTACCCGGTGGTACCCGGTAATATTTCGTGCATTTTGGGTAATTGAGTCTAGAAACACGGCTTCCCAAATATTTTTGGTATAAATTGAAACTTTATGAATTCATGTACAATTATCTGCTCTTACAATGCGAAATTTCCCGTTAGTTTTATTTGTATAATCAAATTCATGAACAACTATTACCGGGTACTACCGGGTACTACCGGATACAAATAAATCCTTCGTGAAAATGGCTACTGTATTTGTAGATCAATTATTACATTGCACAACAAGAGTTCACACATCACACTCCACAAGCATGGCAACATGAGGCCGTGGGTGCCTTGCTGCCACTTCTCTTTACGACTTCAGCATTGTGTATGGGATTCATACGAAAGGAATCTAGTTGAGAAAAAGCCTTTGGCAGCTTCGCCTTCCCATTCACACTTCGCTCGACAGAAGGGAATAATTAGCAATACCCGTACATATATTGTGTGTCATTGACTGGACACTGGCATGGTTTCTCCTGGGAATTTTCACCTCTCGTCGGGAGCGGCCTGAGTCAGCGGTCTGCAGAGAGCGCAGCAGACTAAAGCCGGCTGCACACTGCGCCATTCGGTTGCGATATCGCCGCGACTCCACCAGCGACACAGCAAAAACACAAACACGGGCAAACAAATCGTGTTTCCTAATGCAATGAACCTTGTTGGGAGTTGGGGCACGACACCCAGATGGCAAAATTTTGAAGAATGGTCGAATCCCTGGGATGTGTCCGCGAAAGAATCGCGGTGATATCTCGGCCGAATGGCCTAGTGTGCGGCCGGCGTAAGTGCCTCTGTGACTGAACAGTCTGGAAACCCCGCGCCTGTCCGCGGCTCGGTGGGCTGCGTCACAGGCCGGCACAAAACCGAGCAGTGCTCGGCGGCCGGCATCAGTTGACGACGCGGGTTCCGCCGAGACTCACCTCCGAGACATTCAGAGCGAGCAGTCATGCTGCGTTCAGCCGGCCCTCTGCTGCTGCTGCTGCTGCTGCTGGCAGCGGCTACCGCCCAGCAGCCCGACTGTGACCTGGGTCAGCCTGGCGCACTCAGCAACTGCGTCCAACAGCTGCTGGAAGGTCTAAGAAACGACGTCCACAACCGCTCCAACCCGCTGCGTCTGGACGACGCGCATGAGTGCCGCGGCATCGTCTGCCACACCTTTTCCGACATAGACATCCACGGTCTGTCCACGTATGATATCCGCCACTTGAACGTGTCGTTCTCCCCAGAGGGAACCCGCCTCACCATCCAGGCCACCATCGGCTGGCAGCGTTTGCACGGAAACCTGCACGCGCGTCTGAGAGCTGAGAAGAGGATTCGCTTATTTGGGAAGAGAAGACGTCTCCGCGCCTCCGTCTCGGGCGACGTTGATGTGCGCGTCAAGCACCCGGTCGGGAGCCTGGAGGTCACGATCCAAATCGACGTCAACGAGAACGGCGCCATCACGGCAACACCGGTCAACACCACAGTAGCCGTCACACTGGGAGGCATCGACTTGGACGTGCGGCTGGGAGGCGTTAGTCGCTGGGTGCGTCGGCTGATCCGCAACCCGACCAACAAGATCACCGAGCTGGTGACCGGGTACTACTGGGGGAGGAAGTGGCGCTCCAAGGTGGAGCGGAAGGCGAAGAAGGCGCTGGAGGAGGCGATCGTGGAGAAACTCGGAGTGCAGCTGAGTGATCTGCTTCACAACTGAGATGGCGGAGCTGAGACGTTTGGCTTGAGGTCCGACTGCCAGACTGTGCGGGCGAGGATGCTAGAGACCCGTCGGTTGTTGTGTCAATATCAGATGAAGACAGCATCTTGTCTGGTATTTTAGTGCAGTGGCGATGCTCATTTTGTACTGAATTCATGACATCTTGTATTAGATGTTTGTGCGTGTGATGGTATTGGCTGTGAAACTGACTGTGTCATAAACACTTAAATGCAAATTGGTGTGTTCGTCGAGCCGAAGACATCCCAGTGTTCAGATCACGGACATGACACCAGGTCGCGAATACGATAGCAAGAGATCAAGGACGCTGGACCGGTATCAGGTCAACCACGTGACAGTGTCATTTCATAGACAGGATAATATAAAGACATGGGCGGACTAATGTCGGCAAACGGAACGAACGGCGTTAGGTCACGAACGGGACAATGCTAAGTTACAGAAAAAGCCACGGCACCGAGAGAACGGTGCCTGGTCTCGTGCAAAACAGTGTCTGGTCTCATGCGAAACAGTTCTGGTCTCGTGCGAAACAGTGTTTGGTCTTGAGCGAAACAGCGTCTGGTCTTGTGCGAAGCAGTGTCTGGTCTTGTACGAAACAAGTGTATGGTCTTGTGCGAAACAGTGTCTGGTCTTGTGCGAAAAAGCGTCTGATCTTGTGCGAAACAGTGTCTGGTCTTGTGCGAAACAGTGTCTGGTCTTGTGCGAAACAGTGTCTGGTCTTGGGCGAAACAGACCATGGACAGACCAGAGTCAGGTCACGGATCATGGTCTCGGATAGCATGTTAACTGGGGGAATTCACCCCGAAGTGAACGCCAGCTGCCCCCCGCGGCCCGCACCCACATTGACCGAATCCCCCTCCTCCAGTGGGAGCAAAATCCATAGGTAAAAATAAAAATGCACTTAAAAATGTAAGACTGTAAAATAGATAAAAGCGTCACTGAAGCATGCTTTCAACTTAGCACCCGTAAAACGCCGTTTTCAGCTTCCTAGCGTAGCTTTGGAGAATACCCACTGCTTGTGGCTTCGGTTCAAAATTAACGTGGACCTGGACCATAAGTGTCGATTTATATTATGTGCAATTATTTACCTCGGTTAATCTCAGTTCAGGTCACCAGACCAGATCTCATGACCTCATCTCCAAAACGGCAAATTTTTATGTTGATCTAAACTTGTCAATATTAATCAGATTTGAAGCGCCTTGACAAGACGAACACGATGGTATCATAATTATTGCCTTATCTCTTTTATATTTTTTTGTGTGTGTTAAGAAACTGTTTCCCCCAAAAATAACCTTTCATGACCTCTGGAGCTTAAAATATTAAGCTGAGCCTAAATTTGAGGACTCCATTGGCGATTTCATACTTCAAGAGCTTTCGAGTTTTGTTTTCGTTTGTTACTAGTCATTTTTACGATTAATTATTTTGCGCGAAATATTTTAAAACATTTTAAAATGTTTTAAAATGTTTTAGTATTAGCCGTTTTCACAATGGACTAATTTGCGAGAAGAAAAAAAATGTTTAACCCTCACCCTACGGGACCGTAGGGCGAGTGTTAAAACATTTCTCGCAAATTAGTCCATCGTGAAAACGGCTACTACTACAATTTGTAAAGCATTTGAAAATGTCTTAAAACATTTCGCGCAAAATAATCCATCGTGAAAACGCTCTATCATATAGCTCCCGAGATATTTTGGGGTTTCTGGAGCGAGGTCCTAAAACTGGAAAATACTGCCTTTGATGACCTCTGGTGACCTCAATATTGGTCTGAGGCCTGAGCCCAAAAAATGAAAAAGTCTTAACTTTGATTTTGTATGAGCTTTCGAACGGAGTTTATTTGTTTTTGTCTATGTTCAATAGGAGCCGAGTTTGAGGAGAGGGTAAAATCCACCCCTCCCCCCTCCAGGGCTTGTAATTCTCGGAGCCTTTCCAGGGTGCGTGTTAACCGGCGTCGTCCCAGGGGTGGGGCCATTGGTGGGCGCCTTTCCGCATTTTTCGGGAATAGTAGAACAAGGGCAGCGTGCCACGCCACCGTGTTCTGACTTCTGGCACAGCTGTCTGGGCATGCATCACGCACCTTTAGTAGCATTTGTCCTCGGGCCATGTCAGCTGAGGTTACCAGGTCACGTCAAGTGGCCCACCTCCAAATAAGTTTGTGGTCGAGCCACGCTCACAGTGTTTGACTGCACAGAGTGATAAGACATTTACCTACAGGATTTATTCATGCCATAAGTACCCACAATTATGCTATCTCTAATTTTATATCGGTGAAATGAGATATGGTCGATCTCGTGACCTCCCCAATATAAGTGAACGGGAAAATATGCAAATGATTCCTCTTTTAAGAAAACACACATTAGATTTAATAACTTGCTTCAATACAATGTTCATTTTAACTCACTCTTGATTTCCCAAGCACAATTTGTATCAGTGACCACTACAAGATCAGTTGGTCAGCTGGGGTCATTTCAGGTCACCACCACTTCCTGCCAATAACTGTTAGTTAAGCAAATATAGAGGTGAGAGGTAAGGTGAGAGGTGAGACCGACACTACTATGTAGTGTGTTTATCTCGTCGAGACGCTTCCATTATAATATAACATGGCTTGCACCTCTTGGGTTACCGCACAAACTGGGATGATCTTGACCTGACCTGATTTGGAATTTGACCTAACCCAATTTTATGGAATTGGACAATGACATGACTCGAAGTGCATGACGAGAAGAACAAGATAATGGTAGAATACCTGTCAATTGCTTGCCTATATATTTATGATCTATCTTAAATACATAGTACATAACTGTTATAACAATTATGTACTACAAACTTTTTGACAAAAACAGTGTGACCTTTGGTGACCTCTGGAACCTTTACCTACTGTCACCGTGATCTAATAATGGAGTACAGCCAGGCAATGTCAAATCAAAACCCTTTCTTTGCTTTTTTTCTAGTTATTCCTCCTACCTGAAATATTTTGGAGTATAAATTGCTGCAATTTTGACCTTCGATGACCTCTGGTGGTGAACTTAATATTAAACACAAAATAGCATAAACAATTTTGACATTAATTTAGACGAGCCTTCTAACGACATTCTTTGGATTTCGCCTAGTCCCCATTGGAGCCGTGTTCGAGGGGGCGTTAATATATTTCTCCTGGCACACGACTAAGCTGGTGCCGAGCACCGGCAGGGCGCGTGTCAAAAACTGCTTGAAAACAAACTCTCTCTTGTATATAAGCTGCTTAGACATTGCTATAAAATCATGCGATGTGTATTCTTATCGATTTCAGTCGTTTTGTTTTAGCTGTGCCGCCGACGAACCCCTTCGGGCTTCGATCTGTTCCTGATCAGCCCAATCATTAAAAAATCGACACCACTGGCGTGGACCTTCGTCGATGAGCGTGTATAAATCAATAGTTGGCATTGAACTTTATTATTCTACTATTTTATGTATATTTTACTCTTAGATTTGAGCCATTACGACACCTTTTTTATCAATTTGGTCCGAATGTTTTGTATGGATGGCTTCCCGAGGTCAGGACCCGCGCTAAGCAGAGCTTGTTGCGCTGGTACTGACCTCACCACCCGATGGTGCAATTCCTGTTGACCGGCAGAATTTAGAGAAGATGTATCAATATTGGCACGCACTATATGCCTTAACATAATTGTTCAAATCCCCCCCCCCCTCCCAGTGAGAATTCCTTAGCGCCGAAGCCCTGATGCATGGACAATATAACCAAAAACATGATGTCACACGAACTACCGAAGAATTATCCTTTGCTCATCTCAAATATTGCGTCTGCGGTCTGACAGAGCGTCACAGTATCAACGACAATTTTCTGATGTATATATGTGGTGCACTGCTGCGAAAACAAGCTCTCTCGCTGCGTCACTGCTACACTGCGCAGCAGACAGTAGACACTGTATGGCCGCTCCGCAATACTTCATTAGTCGGGACAGACAGTGACGTCCGCAGTGGGCGCAATATGGCACGAGATGACGACGGCGGCGGCGACTCCCTGGAGCTCCGAAACCCGATGTATACGCCGGGATGTGAGCGGCGGGGACGCTCTGACTTCCTCAGCTCAGATCCCGGCTCTCCCCGCCGGGATCTGAGCGGCGGTGACGCTCTGACTTCTGTCCCCGCCGGGATCTGAGCCCCGGTGACGCTCTGACTTCTGTCCCCGCCGAGAGCCCCGGGGACGCTCTGACTTCTGTCCCCGCCGAGATCTGAAGCCCCGGCTGACGCTGCTGACTTTCTCCCCGCCCAGGATCTTGAGCCCCGGTGACGCTCTGACTTCTGTCCACGCCGGGATTGTAGCCCCGGGTGACGCTCTGACTTTCTGGTTCCCCGCCGAGATCTGAGCCCCGGTGACGCTCTGATTCTGTCCCTCTATCTGAGCCCCGGTTGACGCTCTTGGGGGAAGGGGGAAAACCCTTTTTCTTGGGGTCCCCACCGAGATCTGAGCCCCGGTGACGCTCTGACTTCTCTCCCCGCCGGGATCTGAGCCCCGGTGACGCTCTGTCTTCTGTCCACGCCGGGATCTGAGCCCCGGTGACGCTCTGACTTCTGTCCCCGCCGGGATGTGAGCGGCGGTGACGCTCTGACTTCTGTCCCCGCCGAGATCTGAGCCCCGGTGACGCTCTGTCTTCTGTCCCCGCCGAGATGTGAGCGGCGGTGACGCTCTGACTTCTGTCCCCACCGAGATCTGAGCCCCGGTGACGCTCTGACTTCTCTCCCCGCCGGGATCTGAGCCCCGGTGACGCTCTGACTTCTGTCCACGCCGGGATCTGAGCCCCGGTGATGCTCTGACTTCTGTCCCCGCCGTGACGCCCTGTTCTCCGTCCTCTTCTGCCACAGCTGCAGCAGCAGGTGCTGTCCGGAGAGCTGCCCTGCACCAAGGAGGAGGCGGCCACGCTGGCCGGGACACACATACGCATCCAGCAGACCTGGTCGGCGCGCACTTCCGCCGCCGACAAAACGGTAATCCGGCGTCCGTCTGATCACCGCTGATGCGCCGGTATCGGCTCTAGCTGTCTGTCTGGCCATCCGGATGAGCTGTCTGGCCGCCTACGCTGTTAATGAGAAGTGTATTTATCTGAGGTACTCGGAAGGAAAGGAAAGTTTAAGAAAAGCTGACTTGCACATCTGACAAATGTTGCGGCTTTACGTTACACAATGTCTGTCAGATGTGCAAGTCAGCTTTTCTTAAGCTTTCCCTTCCTTCTTTTATTTTTTTCCATGGTTGGCTCATTGGTTGGCTAAGGCAAAGCAGGTGCTAACAAGACAAATAACAGGGCTGGTGCCACTGGGGGAGGGGCAGTCAACTTCTGTCGTCGAGCAGGGGAAACGTATATTTTTGCCCGCTGTCCTTTAAGAAGACCCTCTCCATGCTTCAAAGAGGCCCCATTTCGCAAGCCCCATCGCGAAGGTCACAGGGGCCCGTGGAAGCCAGAGAGGGTTCTTTGGAAGTCAGAGGGGCCTCTGAAGGCCAGAGGAGGCCATCTGGAAGTCAGATGGGGCCAGAGGGGGACCTACGGAGATCGGAGATAGGCCCCTGGACCTGGAGGCCAGAGGGGTCCTTTGCAGACATGTGCTCGGATCCCAAAAACGGATATTGGGATCTGATCTGTCAGATCTGGATCCCGGATCCGCTGGGATCATAGATCCATCTTCATAAATTGTCGATGGATCCACTGGGATCATAGATCCGTCTTCAATATTTGTCGACAGATCCGCCTGGATCGAGATCGCAGCATCATTTTGCATTGGATCCACGTTGATCCCAGATCCGCCATTATGCATATGCTGTATTTCGGAACCAAATTTTAAGGAATTCTGCAGTACTTGTCATATCGTGTAAGCAACTAGCATGCGGTCATGCCTTTTAGGTTCGATTTGTCCGAGAAGTACTATAATTTATGTCATAATTAATGTAAGTTGGATCCTGTCGGATCTAATCCGTTGGGTCATATATTGCATTTTACTTGTTTATAATGGGATCTTGTGGGATCCAAGATCCGTCGCAAAATATAATCGAAAGATCCCCTGGGATCCAATATCCACTGTTGTAATTTGTCGTGAGATCCAGTGGGAACATAAATCCAACATTGCGTTTTGTCGAGAGATCCTCTGGGATCATAGATCCAACTTTCAGATCCATGCACATGTCTGGTCCTTTGTATGTCAGAAAAGCCCTATAGGCCAGAGGGACCCTCTGGAAGCCAGATGGGAGGAGAGAGGAGCCCTATGGAGGTCAAAGGCCCCTTCTCAAATGGAGGCCCCTCTCAAATAAAGGCCTCTAAATTTATGTATCCCCCCTGACAAAAATATGTTGCACCGCCCGCAAATGTTGTGCTTTAGTCTTTACATTACACAATGATCTCTGCTGTTACCATTTAAAGGGACACAGTCTCTTGAATGTAAAAATTGATATGCTAAAGAGCAATCACATCTGATAAACACTAAGAAGTACGTTTTTCGAAATTCGCGCCCAGTCGCCCAATATCATCGTTCAAAGTTCGGTTTTCTTTCAGCCAATGACCTTGACGAGTCCGCCCACCACTATGTACCCAAATCAATTAATTGCAGCGTTGTGCATCAATTATAAATAGTGATATATTTTTTCGGAAGAATTCTGTCGAAATTGTAATGACAGAAAATATTGAATGTCTTATCTGCACTTAGGTAGGTATACATGCCTGATTGCACAACGCCACAGCGCCAGATTCGTCTCATTCAGTTAAAGGGACACTGCCTCTTCCGGATGATATCGCAAAAACAGACTTAAACAAGGCCTAAGGACCACTTATTATTTTTAATTGCCATTAAACTCTTATCCAAAAAGCGCAAAATGAACAAAAAACAATTCATTAATTCAATTACTATAAGGAATCTAAAAACTGTTTACGATTTGATACTCACCACTTACGTACATGAAACGGTTGCTCAAGTTAAAACTGTTTATAATCACAGGAGAAAGCGGATATCAAACTGACCAAACCGGTCAGCTGCGCTATTAATTGGATGAGACGCCGATGCGCTGTACCATGTGTTCCTGCCACTGAACTCATATACGAGATGGAAGGCCGCATTCCGGAAACTTGTCTTAATGACGGCGGCCATATTGATAATCACAAGCAGCAGTCGGCGGCCTGTGTTAAAGGGAATGTTTCACTTCTCTGAAAGTTGTCCAATTGACGCCGCTTGTGGTGCAAAATGATGAAGTAATTTCTGCCGGAACACGATTTCTGACATTTGTTCTCACAAACAGTGCTTTCAAATTTCATGAAAAACTAAGTTTTAGTTATGTGGGCTGATGACTCATATGAAGTAAATTTTTAGGAACGGAAAAACCTTCACCGCCTGCAATACGTTATGACTAGTGTATGGCTAATGTATAGCCAAATGTAAAACAAGTTTCTTTCGATCAACATTTGAAAAAAGGGATGACGACATCGGCTTTTAAGCGGCTACCCTAATACGCACGGGGGCTCTATTTTTTGCAGATGTCAAAACCAAACTCAAATTTACTTTCGATTAACCTATGTGGTGTTTAACTTCTACAATACGTAATTTTCATGGAATTCCAAACAATTGGCCATCTCAAACTCAAATCTTATGTTAATGTGAAACATTCCCCTGTAAAGGATAGGCGGTGCGGGCCCACCCAGGCTGACATTTTACAATATATTGAGCGAACTACTAGTCGTAGAGCAATATGATTACCACCACAATGTTCCAAATTAAATGCAGAATGATTCTAGGATTTTTTATTTGTTATTTTATTTTTGCACGAAAAAAATGTTTTCGCCTATAATTATTCTGCTTTCAATTTGATACATTGTAGTGGTAGTCATCTTGCGCTTCCGCTAGTAGTTCGGTCAATATATTGTAAAATGTCAGCCTGGGTGCCCGCCCGCCTATCCTTTAACACAAGTCGCCGACTGCTTTGTGGATCACCAATATGGCCGCCGTCATTAGACAACTCGGGCCAATGCCAGCAGGTCGCTAGGCGGCATAGCTAACCCTAGTAGTTCCTGTTAACTAACTAGCGCATGCCGCCGCATTAGATCAGTGCCATGGAAACGTGAACAGGATCTCTTTTCCATTTGGTATCTCCGGAATCGGAGCAATCATAAGAAGAACCTCGGTCCGGGAAAAAACTTCATTTAATGCTGGAAATCAATATTCCTTCGTAAAAGTTAAAAAAAAACTTCTGTGCAACTCGTACACTCACTTTCCTTCATGTTTAATTATTGAATTAAATAGGCCATTAATAAGACATTTAACTATGTTTCTGACATACAAATTTGGGTTAGATGCTTAAGCAAAAAAAATCAATAATTTCCATAGTTGCACAAGGCCGCAATTAATTATTTTGGTACGTAGTGGTGGTTGTACTCCGTCAACCTCAGTTGCTGGAATACAACCGAACTTTGAACGGCGATATCGGGCGACTGGGCGCGAATTTCAAAAAACAGACTTCATGGTGTTTATATAATTCGGCTATTCTTTAACATATTAAATTTTACTTTGAGTGGACAGTGTCCCTTTAACAGGAACGACATTAGCCGTTTTCACGATGGATTATTTTGCGCGAAATGTTTTAAAGCATCTTAAGATGTTTTGAAATGTTTTTAGTTATACGAGAATTCCAATATAAAAATAAGTTACTGGTTTACGGCGATATTATCATTATTCACGGTTATGGAAACATGAAATGAGCTCTTTACAAGGATATGCATACAAAATTGTTTCGTTTTCTAAAAACATAATGCGTCTAGAGCGCTTCTTCAGTTAAAAGCATATCGCCATATTTAGTTACTCATCTGCAGGCCGGTCATGGATTCACAGGTCTGCCGTTCGCATGGCGCAATAATGCGCTAGAAACGATTCGCTGGAGGCGAGTCCATTATGAGCAAGGGAAGTTCGTTTTGTTGAGCGACCAATAGCGTGCCCGAGACCGATATGTTTCGAGATGTTCTGAAAAGAATCAGTAGGTGAGATCTGGTATCACAGCTAACCTATACATAATTATCTTGCTAGTTACCACCAAACCGCAAGTTTTGTAACATACTATATTCTTACCAAACACATTACAAAATTCTGCAGGAGACATTTCAAAAAACATACACATTTGCAAACGTTGCGTAAGGTAAGCGAAAAAATAAGTATACTAAAACTTTCCATTACTAAAACCATTTCAAAACATCTTAAGATGTTTTAAAACATTTCGCGCAAAATAATCCATCGTGAAAACGGCTATTATATAGGTGCGTTGCTTTTTTATTTCATGCCTGACTTAAGTCCAATAATTGGCATAAATACATATTAATTCCAAAGGGACTAGAATAAGAGATTTTAACTTTTCCAAAAGGATTTTGATTTTCCATAACTTTTTTTTCCGACCGAGGGTTTTTCCTGATGATTGGTCCTCCCATTCCGGAGATACCAAATAGCAAGGAGTCAGTATACGTTTTCATGGCAGCAACTCAAGTGTGCCTGATTCGTTTTATGCAGTTAATAGGAACCACAATGTATAAGTGCATCGCCGCCTCATCCAATAGCAATAGCGTCAGCTGAGGCTGGTCAGTAGCAGTTAACTTGAACAAACGTCTCCATATACGTAGAGATGATTATAAATCGTGAATAGTTTGATTTTTAGATTGTATAACAAATTATATTTTATTTGTATTTTTGCGCTGTTTGGGTAAGCCTTTGATGGCGATTAAACATCTTAAGTGGTCCTACTATTTCTTCTTTTAGACGGTTTCTGCGATATCATCTGAAAGAGGCAGTGTCCCTTTAATTAACTCAGTTATTTATTCAAACTTAGATATACATTTATATTAAATTGTTCAAAGCGCGCTCTGCTTATTGAACCAAGACAACAAAATATGGCGTGGAATTACGTAGCGTCGAAGCCAAAAAGTATGGATAAATATTCTCTGATCTGGCTTCTTTTTAATAATATTATCTGACTGTTTATTTGTGTTTCCGCGTACACTTTGTTCTCGATTGTTTGTCTCGATTGTTAACTGAGGCAGGCTTATGTCCTCGATCACATCTGTCGTAAATAATAACCTCAGGGCTTATGTGTTACTTTGCCACTGATAGCCCGACGGCGGGTTCATCTGCAGCCTAACCGGTACACTGCCTCGTTTGTCGCAGTCTGCACCTCCGTGCACGGAGTCGGGCGGCTCTCTGAACAGCGAGCTGGCGCAGCCCCGCAGCCTGCCCGGCTCTCGGGAGGATCGCCCTGACTCCTCCGAGCTGCTGACCAGCCGCAGCCTACCACCGCTCGAGACCTCCAGGCCAGCCGGAGACATCGAGGCACAGCACCTACGCAGCTTCCTGCCGCCAGCCTACTGGACCACCAAGAGCATGCCGAAGCTCATCAAGGTATGCACTGCAGCTACTGCCGATAACGGGAAGGGTTTGGTTGTGCTCATTGCATATGCTAATAGCGACGCTGATGACCCTGCACTGACCTGACCCTTCTGACCCTGCACTGAGCGGGCTGACCCGGCTGACCCGGCTGACCCGGCTGACCCGGCTGACCCGGCTGACCCGGCTGACCCGGCTGACCCGGCTGACCCGGCTGGACCCGGCTGACCCGGCTGAACCCGGCTGACCCGGCTGACCCGGCTGACCGCGGCTGACCCGGCTGACCCGGCTGACCCGGCTGACCCGGCTGACCCGGCTGACCCGGCTGACCCGGCTGTCCAGTTCTGACCTGATCTCGCTGTGACCTTGCTTGACAGGACCAGAAGCGGAAACTATTTCACTCGGCCGTCTACGACTCCGAGTACCACCTGATGAAGCTGTACATCAGCACGTGCCGTCGCCTGCCCGCCTTCAGCTGCCAGATCTTCTGCGTCAAGGAGGTGCTGCGTGGCAAGACCAAGCGGAAGACGTCCCGCCTGCTCGGCATCAACCAGACGGCCATCGTGCTGCTCGACACAAAGACCAAGGCGCTGGCCAAGTCGCAGCGCACTGCCGACCTCATACAGGTGGGACTGAAGACACTGGCGCGATGGGGCGTGCTGTCGACAGAGACCTCCATCAGGACAGTCGGCTAGGAGGTTCTGGTGCGAGAGTGAACCTTGGTGGCTTCTATTTGTGTGACAGGATAATGCATCTTCGTGTCATTGGTTCTGGATTTATTGCTCAATCCTGCTGACGTTATCTGGAAGGATCGGTTTTATCCAGCATTCTTTTTTAATTATCTGCAAAGCAACAAATCGTGCTGTTATATCAACCAAATCAATTTAAAGCCGGAAATGCCTAATTTACACCACATGCTTCGATAAAGCGGCAATCGTTAGATCTAGAGCAATAACTGTGACGGAAGATTTCGCTAATATTCCGGCACGCCCCACCGACCCACTATAGCGTGTAACGGTGTGTATTCCGTGATGTGCTGTGCCGCAGTGGCGGACCGGTGGCGGGCGCAGTCACGACCGTCTGATGCTCGAGTTCCGTGGCTCGCGCTGGTCGTTCTCCGTACCCAGTGACGGCCTGCTGCGGGACATTGGCCGCGCTCTGTGGGCCATACTGCAGGACGAGCCGCAGCCGAGGGACTCCCGGCCACCGCCGCTCGTCAAACGTCAGTCACACACGGCACATGTGTGTGTGGTACTGGTGTGTGTGTGTCTACATGTGTGTGTGTGTGTCGACATGTGTGTGTGTGCTGTGTGTCTACATGTGTGTGTGTGGTGTGTGTCTACATGTGTGTGTGTGTGGTGTGTGTCGACATGTGTGTGTGTGTGTGTGTCGACGTGTGTGTGTGTGTGTGTTGTGTGTCGACATGTGTGTGTGTTGTGCTGTGTGTCACATGTTGTGGTGTGTGTGTGGTCTGTGGTGTCGAATTGGTGTGTTGTGTGTCGACATGTGTGTGTGTGTGCGTGTGTCGACATGTGTGTGTAGTGTTGCTTGTTGTCGACACTGTGTGTGTGTTGGTGTTCCGACGAGTGGTGTGTGTTGTGGTCGACATGTGTATGTGTGCTTGTGGTCGTATGTGTGTGTTGCTGTGCTGTGTGTCGACATGTGTGTGTGTCGTGTTGTGTGTCGGACATGTGTGTGTGTGTGTGTGTGTTGCTGTGTCGAACATTGTGTGTGTGTGTATTGTGTGTGTGTCACGTCGTGTGTGTGTTGTGTTCGACATGTTGTGTGTGTGCTGTGTCGTCGACACTGTGTGGTCATTTTGCGGTGTGGTCGACATGATGTAGTGTAGTTTGCTGTGGATGTTGTTTGTGTGCACATGTGTGTGTTGTGCTGCTCTGTGCTCGTGTCGACATGTGTATGTCTCATGACCTGCATGGCTTGTCGACATGTAGTCGTAGGTATCGCATCGATCTGTGTCGTGCCGACATGTGTGTGATTCGTGTTGTGTGTGTGTCGACATGTGTGTGTGTGTGTGTCGTGTGTGTGTCGACGTGGGTGTGTGTATGTGTGTCGACATGTGTGTGTGTTTGTGTGTGTGTCGACGTGTTGTGGTGTTGTGTGTGTGGTATGTGTGTCTAATTGTTGTGTGTGGTGTTGTCTAAATGTGTGTTGTGTGTGTGTGTCGACATGTGTGTGTGTGTGTGGTGTGTCGACATGTGTGTTGTGTGTGTGCTGTGTGTGTGGTCGACGTGGTGTGTGTGTGTGTGTGTCTACATGTGGTGTGTGTGTGTGTGATCTAATGTGTGTGGTGTGTGTTCGACCATGTGTGTGGTGTGTGTCGGCGTGTGTGTTGTGTGTGTGTGTGTGTGTGTGTGTGTGTAGGTGTGTGTGTGTGTGTGTATGTGTGTGTGTGTGTGTTATAAGTCTACATATGTGTGAGTTGTGTGTCTACATGTGTATGTGTGTTGTAAATCTGCATATGTATGAGTTGTGTGCCCACATGTTGCATCAGTTGTGTGTCTACATGTGCAGGGGCGGATCCAGCCCCTCGGTTTGGGGGGGCCAACTTTTTCCGGCAAAAAGGTACCCCCATTTTTTTTCTTCGCGGATTTGGGCTTTTCACCTTATTTGGCATTATAGATTACAAAATACGATTTTTTTCCGAAAAAATACATTTTTTCTTTTTTTCGGATTTGTTTTTAATACTTTTTTCGATAAAAATACTTTTTTCGCCAAAAAAAAATGGGGAAAAATCGTGAAAAAACTTTTTCGTTTTTTGGGGTAAAAAATCGGGGAAAAATCACTTTAAAACACACAGAAGACCATTTCCGTAGCATATACACACGTAGGTAATAAATAATAACGTTTATATCATACCAACTCACAAGGGCGATTCACCGATTATTATTGAGGGGTCGGATGAATGACGAAAAAAACGTATATCGCGTTTTGTCTGCGTGCATGCCTTGCAACAATTATTAATGTCGGATTTTCCATGTTAAAATACGCATTTGGTTTTGTGTAGGTACTTTAGGTGTTTTAGGGCCGAGTCCACGTCATATCGTTCCGCGTCGCCTTTCTTTTTCTTCGGATCTGCGGCAGCCATGGCCTTAACTTGAGCCAGCTGAAATAACCCTCGCCTCAGGGGCCTGACAGCCTCCCTGATGTTTTTTCTGAAATCACTTTATTACTCATGCGGCACATTCTTGCTGGAGATCTTCACTAGCTGAGTTGACAACAATTACGATGCTGGCAAATCTCACAGAAAATTGGTTCAGTCATTGGAGAAAAAGACGTTTTTAGTGACGATATAGTTGGTGGAAAGACGGCCAACTATATCTGGTAAAAATCGTAGGAAGAATAGATTGCAGCAATTGCTAACAGAAAGCGACAAGATCGAAATGTCATTCTTATTAGGAACGCCCCACTCGGATTTCCGAAATTTCTGGGTTTATAACCCTAAAAACTGAAAAAGAGGAATCACTTAAACAAAAATTGTCGAAAGATTAAAAAAAATCAGGAGAGAACTGAAATATGGGAAATACCCAATCCCAAATTTTAAAGCAAGACTTGCAATAACGTATTGTGGATTGAGTGATGGCTCCCATAAGTGCTACGAAACTCATGAGTCATTTTGTATTTTTTTTTCTCTATTTTGATCAGATACGACAAATACATACATTTTCTTGTAGTTTTGAGACAAAACTGGTCAAGAGCACAAGCTTTATTACATTTATCAATTCTCATTTTGAGGTTTTCGTGACGGGAGAAAAAATCGCCATTTCTGGCCGTGATCGAGTCTAGGTCATTCCACCACCCCCCTTACCTGGAAGTTCACCCAATGACTGAAACCTAAAAATGCTACCGTTAGATTTCTCACATGCACAAGAACATGCTGGTTCTTACTGCGTTGCCTCTTGATGCTTGGTTTGGAAGTACAAGGGAATCCTGACAGGCCCCCCCCCCCCACGTACGGGCCGAAGGTGGAAAACGGTAAGGCGAGGTTAATATTGTAGGAAGTGCCCGTGGGGCCAGGAATTACCGTCAAGGAAGCCTCTGCATACACTAATAAATTTAATTTTTCCATTTTTCCTTACATTTGTGTAGCAATTGCGAAACTTGTGTGTGCGCCGAGCGGCCGCGAAAATTGTTTTGCGAGTTTTTATTGGGAATAGCGGATTTGACCTGCTTCAAAGCTATTTTAACGAGTAAATTTCTACGTCTTTCCCTGCTGGTACCAGACTCACCATGTGAATACCAATAGTACAAAATCAGTCCGATATTGAACCAATGTGGGTATTCACTATGTCCTTTGGGGGGGGCAAAAGATATGTTGGCCCCACCCTTTTTCGCTTTGGGGGGGGGGCATAGCTGGATTGGCCCCCCTTGGATCCGCCCCTGTACATGTGTATGTGTTGTGTGTCTACATATGCATGAGTTTTGTGTATGAGTTTTTCTACATGTGTATCTGTTATTTGTGTTGTGTGTCTACTGTCTACATGTGCAAGTGTTGTGTGTCTATAGACATCCAAGACATGACAAACGTGAAACGTCATTCACCCACGTCACACCACGCACAATACACGACATGTGATAACGACACAAACTTGCACAAAAAACATGGCACACAACATGCGACATGCGTCACACGACACGCGATACACGACATACGACAAACACGCAACATCCATTCTGATCGTTTTTTTGACTCAATGCCTACCTATACATATTAAATAGGGCATATTTACAAAGTCGAATGTCGTCAAAAACAACGAAAAGATTTGATTCAATGCACTGGTTTTATATGGAACGTTGCTGATTCCTGAGAAGTCAATTCCATCTATTGATTCATTGATATTCGTGACCAAAATGCGTGTCGAGTTCGATTACGCTTGATCAGTTGATCACTGGTTTGGTTGACTTACACTTAGTTGCGTTGACTCTTCATCAAAGTGGCATTGTTTCAGGACCAATATTCTTCTGTTACATTTTAAAGATGCTAGCAAAAGAGAGCAATGGCCAAAACTTATATTTTCCCCATACTCCAGCTGCATTCCTTTCTATGCTTTCTCAAAGCTAATTTTTTGGGCGAAGCTACTTCGTAGAAATGCGTACTTGTCAAGTCCTTCAACTGCCGCGTGTTTTGCATTCCAGGTGTTGTCCCCCACCATCCGTCGTGCAGCCTACTGTATTACAAGGAGCTGGAAGATCTACAGAAGATCCTTCACTTCCCCGAGCAGCTCGCTTTGTCGATGACTGAGACCGAGCACAAGCTATTCTCGCAGGTATGAACCTGATGCAACGTTCCAGTTATTGGCTATATGTTCACGATTGTTCAGAAATCGACTTAAACTCTGTTGAATTCCGTACAAATCTTTGATGCCATATGTATGTACGTTCCAAATGTCTTAATAAAAAGCAATACTATACCCACTCCTTCGACACATGTAGTCGTGTCTACCATTTCCAAACCTTATTGCTATTAGATTAAAAAGTTGAGCTTTCCAAGTGCTGCTTGTGCTTCGGTATTTCATGGAATACCAAATGTCAGCCACCGTCTTTGACCTATGTTTGTTTAATGATGTCTGTGATGTGTAGCTAAGTTTAAGGCTCTAGTGATACCTGTTTTTATGTAGCATTTTTCCTCGTAGGGGGTGGGTAATGAATAAATAAATACAAATCATGCACCCCGTTATTCAAAAGTTATATATTTTCGTGGCATTTGATTTGACCTGTTGATTGTTTTCCAAAAACCTAACTTGTTTAGTAGCGTATGTGTCACATCAAACACCAACGTTTCCAATTGCGCCGCATTTCAATAGCCCCTCTCTCTCCCCTTTCTTCTTAGGTATCAGCCATAGCATATATTCGGTACACCACGTGCGACCTGACGGGTTCCGAGGTTCTTCATCAGAACGACATCCAGGACCTGCAGCAGAGGTTTAACGAGGTGAGACAGCAAGCCAAACCACAGCGCTTGTCATTCTGTCGGCCCATCCTTGGTTGTGACTTGTGAGTGGTTACAACGCAGTAGTGCCACAATTTGCCCCGCCACGTCGCATTGCCGAGCTGCATTATATCCGAGCCGGCCTGACTGATGCTACACTGAAAAACAATGAGAACTTTGACTGGTCTTCGAGAGTCTCGCCGGCGCTCACTCGACCGCCACATTTCTGGACCTTCTCTTCTGATAACCAAAGGATCGGGGGTGATCACCAGATAATCCGCGTCATATTCTCAGAGGACCCCTTCGATATTCTTTCCCAGTTGAAATTGGAGACACTGTTTGGTACGGAGGGTCGCTCATAGCTTAAATCATTGAAAACTCGATCCCATCACTTAATACGCGAACAAACTGCATTATACAAAATTAGATTACAATAGCATAAACAATAAATGTCTTCCCGAAGTACAAGCGTTGCACGGGGAAGAGATATTCCACGTAGGAATATCATACTATTATAAACTTTAGCATCCAGACATCGAAAAATTTGATCTTAGGAATCGTGTTCCTTTGAAATGCTTTACTAAGCAAGCCTCACTCACTTATGGTCTGCTGAGGACGATGACGTCAATCATGAGTCAAACATCATCAAAGCAACATTCCATCTTAAACGGCATTGTCAAGCCATATTAAACAGATACAATTTTACTTTTTGTTTTGTTTGGTTTAGGGAGAGACCGCTTCGGCCCATTCGGACCATTGCGCAGCCATGGGAAGAAGGAGAAGGGGTAAAGTGTCAAAATGAACCGCTGACGGCAGCCGCCCATGAACAGGCCCTTCCCCGCAGACGAAGCTGCGAGGAGCCACGCCTATGAACGACGCACCATCCCGGGGGACGCTCTGAGGCCGTCACTTGCCCGGTGGCCAGCGCCACCAACCCGGGTAAACGTCGCGTGACAGGGGATAGAGGGACCGGCAGTCGGAGGATGAAAAGGTGATGTAAAATTTACCATTTTGGTTTATTTATAGGAGACCGTTCGGCCGTTCGGACCCCATTGCGCAGCCATGGGATGAAGGGGAAGGGTAAAGTGGTCAAATGACCGCGTGACGGGCAGCCGCCCCATAAACAGGCTCTTCCCCGCAGGACGAAGCTGCGAGGAGGGCCCACGCCGTGAACGACGGCCACCACTCCAGGGGGACGGCTCGAGGGCCGTTACTTTCCCGGTGGCCAGCGGCCACCAGACCGGGTAAACGGCGGCGTGACAGGGGATAGAAGACCGGCAGTCGGGGATTAGAAGGTGGACGTTGACATTTTACTTTGGCTTGGTTTAGGAGAGACCGCTTCGGCCGTTCGGACATTGCGCAGCCTGGGATTGAAGAGAAGGTAAAGTGGGTCAAATGAACGCTGACCGGGCAGCCGCCCATGAACAGCCCTTCCCCGCAGGACGAAGCTGCGGGGAGGCCCACTCCATGAACGAGGCCAGCCACTCCCGGGGACGGGCTCGAGGCGTCCACTTGCCCGTGGCCCAAGCGGCCACCAGACCCGGTTAAAGAACGTCGGCGTGACAGGGATAGAGGACCGGAAGTCGGGAGGAAGATAAAAGGTGATTTTTTCTTTATCTTGCTAAGATCTCTAAGTTGCGTGCTCCCGGAAACCCAAACACGTTCCCGCTTGAGGTCATCCCAACCCTGATTGGACTCTTATCGAAACCTGCCTAGAACAGGTCTCAAGAAGTGTTTTCAGTGTAGTTCCGCATTGCAGCGAAGTAATCCGGTACAGTCTATCAATCACGCCGAGATTGAGAAGACTTGTTCCGCTAAAAGTAATGTAGTGCGGCGCAGTCTACCAGTCCACGAGGAAATGTCTGTTCGGCGTAGCTCCAGTGTAGTGCGGCACAGTCTAGAAGCCAATGGTTTTCTCTTGGGCACGGCATTGAGATGAAAACAGAGAATATACAGATAGCCTTCGAGTAATATTTGATTAGCTAACATTCCAGACCGATAATTATGTCACATATTTTGAATGTGTCTTCGGTGACGTAGCGTGTCGTGATCGTCATCCCATTTTCCGAGATGTTTTCTCAGAGAGAGAATCTCTGAGAAAGCTTAGAGAATGGATGCGGCACGGTCTAGCCGCGTAACATGCTGCAGAGCGTGCAAATTGGAAATTATACAAGCAAATTTACGCTGTTTACTGTAGAACGCACAGCTCTATGTGGAGCATAGATACGGCCATCAACTTGCGTGAGTTAATTATCGATGGAAAGTTATGCGTAACAAAATTATCCTTCGTTCGAACGCACCAAGGTTCAGGCTCAGCAGTAGGTACTATCAAGCGTATCAGACAGCACTTCGAAACAAGTGATAAATTAACCTTGAAATTACTCGTGTCCAATGTGCATTTATCCTTTATCGGCCTCGCTTCGCTTTGAACGCGTTTGATTTGAACGGCAAAGGTGCTCCGAGCATCTTATGCATCTCAATCGGCAACTTGTTGTAGTAAGTGCATTATGCATAGGGATATGGTTATTGAAGGCGGATAAGCCATTCCCTAGCATCTGCCATGACTGCTAGCAGACAAGGGTATGTTGGGTTCGTCGAACACTCGCTTTATAATTGGTTTCATCAGAGAGGATGTATGGAATCGGCCATCGGCATCGTCTGCATTACCCAGCGACAGATTCGATGTCTGGTCTCGACCGTCTCTGCATTACCCAGCGCCAGTTCCGACGTCTGGATTCCGCCCTGCTCTGCCGGACCGTCCGGTGTCATTCCACTCGTTCCAACCAAAGCCGACTACCAACGACCGTTCCGCCGTGCAGTCCGGCTCTCAAGTGCCGCCTGGCCTGCTGCCGAGGGAGACCAGTCTCCGTAAATTGCCACCAAGTCGGTAATATGGCGGCCCGGACTGGGGCACCGTTACCGTCTCCGTCGCCGCCGCGCCCGCCGCTGCCAAGGGGCGGATCACGCGAGACGCGGCCGACGATTGAATACTGCAGGAAGGCCATAGAACATTCACCAGCCGAGCCAGTCGACGAATTGATTGAGACGTCTGGCGACGATCGCACTTATAATGCTATCAATTGCGAACGAAGCCGGCCCAGGAGACGGTTCTAGAGCTCAAGGGTGAATGTTGAGTGAAAATGGTGGTCTCGTGCAGCCAGGGATTTCCGGTATGTTGGTTATTGCGTCAGGTTACCTCCGCTTCCTTACTACTGATATTGACCTGTGACCTGAATATAAACGTGACCTGTGACCTGATGTGACGTGACCCACAGGTCCGCTGCTGTGTGACACACCTGTGACCTGCTGTGACCCACAGGTCCGCTGCTGGGTGACACACCTGTGACCTGCTGTGGCCCACAGGTCCGCTGCTGGTGGCAACACCGATGTTACCTGCTGTGGCCACAGGTCCGCTGTGGTGAACACCTGTGACCTGCTGTGGCCCACAGGTCCGGCTGCTTGGGTTGGACAGACTGTGGACCTTGCTGTGGCCCACAGGTCCGCTGGCTGGTGAACACACCTGTGAACCTGCTGTGCCCACTGTCCGTCTGCTGGGTGACACACCTGTGACCTGCTGTGGACCCAACAGGTCCGCTGGGGTGACACACATGGACCTGCTGTGGCCCCCACAGGTCCGCTGCTGTTGACACACATTGGACCTGCTGTGGCCCACAGGTTCCGCTGCTGGGTGACACGACCTGTGACTGCTTGGCCCACCAGGTTCCGCTGCTGGTGACATACCTGTGCCTGCTGTGACCCACAGGTCCGCTGCGTGTGGCACACCTGTGGACCTTGCTGTGACCCACAGGTCCGCTGCCTGTGGACCACACCTTGTGACCTGCTGTGGCCCAAAGGTTCCGCTGCTGGGTGACACCACATGTGACCTGTGTGGCCCACAGGTTCGCTGCTGGTGACAACATGTGACCTGCTGGCCCACGGTCGCTGCTGTTGACACACCTGTGGACCTGCTGTGCCACAGGTCCGCTGCTGTGTGATTCTGATTTCTACCCACAGGTCCGCTGCTGGTGACACACTGTGACGCTGTGCCCACAGGTCTGGCTGTGTACACACCTGTGACTGCTGTGGCCCACAGGTCCGCTGCTGGGTGACACACCCTTGACCTGCTGTGGCCCACAGGTCCGCTTGCTGGGTGACACCACCTGTGACCTCTTGGCCCACAGGTCCGCTGCTGTGTTGATCTGATCTGACCCACAGGTCCGCTGCTGGTGACACACCTGTGACCTGCCTGTGGCCCACAGGTCTGCTGCTGTGACACACCTTGGTGATCTCGATCTGACCCACAGTTCCCGCTGCTGGTGACAACACCTGTGACCTCTGTGGCCCACAGGTCCTGCTGCTGGGTGACACACCCTGTGACTGCTGTGGCCCACAGGTTCCCGCTGCTGGTGACACACCTGTACCTGCTGTGCCACAGGTGTCGCTGCTGTGTGGCCACACCTGTGAACCTGCATTGTGGCCCACAGGGTTCCCGCTGCTGGTGACACACATGTGACCTGCTGTGGCCCACAGGTCCGCTGGCGGGTGACAACCTGTACCTTGCTTGGCCCACAGGTCCCGCTGCTGTGTGATCTGATCTGACCCACAGTCGCTGCTGTGTTACACACATGTGACTGCTGTGCCCCACAGGGTCGCTGCTGGGTGACACACATGTGACCTGCTTGGCCCACAGTCCGCTGCTGGGTGACACACCTGTGACCTGCTGTGGCCCACAGGTCCGCTGCTGGGTGACACACCTGTGACCTGCTGTGACCCACAGGTCCGCTGCTGGGTGACACACCTGTGACCTAGTGTGACCCACAGGTCCGCTGCTGTGTGACACACATGTGACCTAGTGTGACCCACAGGTCCACTGCTGTGTGGCTGACCTGTTGTGACCCACAGGTTCGCTGCTTGGTGACACAACCTGTGACCTTGCTGTGGCCCAGCAGGTCCGCTTGCTGGGAGTGACACACCTGTGACCTGCTGTGGGCCACAGGTTCGGCCTGCTGTGTGGCACACCTGTGACCTGCTTGGCCCACAGGTCCGCTGCTGGTGACACAACAGTGTGACCTCTGTTGGCCCCACAGGTCCGCTGCTGGGTGACACACATGTGCTGCTGTGGCCACAGTCCGCTGCTGGGTGACACACCTGTGACTGCTGTGGCCCACAGGTCTGTCTGCTGTGTGGCACACGCTGTGATCCTGCTGTGGCCCACAGGTCCACTGCTGTGTGGCTGACCTGTTGTGACCCACAGGTTCGCTGCTTGGTGACACACCTGTGACCTGCTGTGGCCCACAGGTTCGCTGCTGGGTGACACACCTGTGACCTGCTGTGACCCACAGGTTCGCTGCTGTGTGGCTGACCTAGTGTGACCCACAGGTTCGCTGCTGGGTGACACCCCTGTGACCTGCTGTGGCCCACAGGTTCGCTGCTGGGTGACACACCTGGTTGTCAGTCAGCCGACAGACGATGACCGGAGGGACGTGCTCTGTTGTCTGCTGAGGGCCGCCGAGACCTGCTGGAACCTCGCCAACTTTCACGGTGCTGCTCAGCTGGTCGCCGGGCTACGGTAAGAACTTGTCCTAGTTGGCCTGTGGGACGACGGTAAGATCTTACCCCGACTGGGTCAAAGGATGGGCCTTAGGAAGAAGGAAGGATTGGGTCATAGGAAATCATCTCGTAGTTGACCGCCGCCGGTTCACAGCCAGCCACCTGGTGACCCCCATCTGGTCACGCGGCACTGCAATTTACTCAATAGTCGAAGTCTTACATTCAATAAGATCAAAAAGAATTGTGCACGCAATCATTATAAACTATAGAAATGCTGGCATGCATGGGAAGTGTGTTATGTGAAATGATCCTAGAACACAGCATTTCACGCGCTTAAAAGCTGACGAAGACGAGCTTTCGACACCGGTAAAGCTTTCGTGGTGCTCTTGTCAGTGTAAAACATAGAAGTAAGTGTAAGACCAGCAGGTGCTTCTCGTTGGCCACGCCTGCATGGCTTTAACTTTTACACTACGTGCACTGGGCGACAAAGTCGCTTCAGCCCGATTGTGAGCTACTTGCAGGCTCCAGATGGCGATAAAAGTCCTACCAAAGTGCCGAGTAAATACCGTGGAGTGGAACTGCATTGGATCGTTATAAATTATACAGCCACGCTGGCAGCCGTTTACTTCACAATTACCATTTTTATCCATCGAACGGAGAGAAAGTCATCGCCATTTTGCCTTATATAACGACGCCTTATATAACGACAATCCATTGTCCAATGAACTCCGATGCAAGTTTTCTATGAAAATGTTAATGAGATCCACCGCCTCCACCTCTCCGCCGCCTCCGCCTGATTCACCCTTCCACATTCATCCCGTTACCATAGCGACGTGCGACGAGCTGAGGCAGGGGCGGGGAGGTAGAGAGTAGCGAGGCGAGAAGTCTGAGTGGCACGGCGGAAATATCCCAGGATGGGCAGAGTGCCGACCCTCCGATACGATTAGAATCGTTTCGCCGAAGGAAGCGTGTCAGCATCGCTGCCCGCTAATGACACGCCGCAAACCCTGGGAGCGTAGAGACGTAGAATCGGTACCGTTTCCCGGTACGGTGCCACCGCCCACCGCAGATCTGATCATGGGCAGATCCAGGTAGGGGAAGTAGCCATGCATCCTAACCGCCTGAAATCGGCGAAAATCATCACATTTCCTGATACAGAAAACAATATAAACAAGTTTTACTAAGAAAGTTTTGTTTAAAATCACCTATCAATGCATTGCATAACCAAGTTTAATCCGATACTGTTTCCAAATTGTGTACAACTTTTGGGGGATTTACCCCCCTCCCCCTCCCCCCCCCTCCCCCCGCAGCCATCCGCTCTGGATCCGCCTTTGGATCTGATGTCGGTGATTTTCAATATCTCGCGACACACATATCGGCCGCCGGCACAAATTATATGATTCCAACAAAGCCGTCAGCTCGGTGTGGGAGTGGCCGCGGAGTGGCCGCGGAGTGGCCGCGGAGTGGCCGCGGGGTGGCCGCGGAGTGGCCGCGGGGTGGCCGTGGTCTGTTGGTGGCCGCCGGAGCCGTCTCAGTTCGCCGTACCCGCATCCGATCGCTCGTATTGCTCATTGGCTACGGCAGGTCACCAGGTTTTTGTGCGGAGAAACTCGGAAAGGCACGTAATGTAATAGGATGTGGTGCAAGCGCGTCGGGTATCCTACGTGGAAAGTGGGGCGTAGTGGGCGTCGGGACATCCTACGTGGAAAATGGGATTACGGTTGAGAGTGTACGCATACCTGATCTGCCTAACGCTATTGTTATCGCGTTTGCCGACAGCTCAGGAAAGCTCCGTCCGTTTTGGGCTTCTCTGGCTGAGAAGGAGGAGATTCCGGTGTTGGATTTCCTGTTCTCCGTATTGGAGTATGATCTGACGCCGAAGTCTGACGGTGATATCAACCCTCACTACACGGCCGCACTGCAGAGGGCTCTGTCAATTAAACATTGCAAGGTAAGCACAACAGACTCGGAACAGCTGATCACAGCGGAATGTACGAGGTTTATTTGTCTAGTTCATATGGTGAGAAAAGACGAGGGGCGCAGACAACCGGCCGGTATTTTCGTTGTTTCGGCCGGTCGACTGGGCTTTCCAATTGCGTTATCAAATCGAAGTTGTTTGATATTCCCGCCGTCGCGTCGGTGAAGGTGGTGACGGGACTGGCGGCCACCACCACTGCTGCATCGCAATTCGCCTCACCTGGCAGTCTTACCAAACTGAATAGCAGTCAGCTCTCTGGCTGCGCGGTTGTGTGTGCTGATTTATTCCGCGTGTTTTCAGGTGGTGCCATTTTTTGGTGTGATTCTGCGTCGCCTGCGGAACATTTTGACGCAGTGTCCCAGCCTGAGCGTCGTCAGAGAAACTCCACCAGAGGTGAGTCGCCGAACGGAACTGCGAGTCAAGGTGAGTCGCCTCCCAGCCAACAATTAACTTGGACACTGATCGGGCACAATGAGATTAAGCCATTGTGCCCGATGATCAGTGCCCAAGTTAATTGTTGGCTGGGCTGCGGGACATTCTGACTCAGTGTCCTAGCTTGAGCGTCGTCAGAGAAACTCCAGCAGAGGCGAGTCGTCTTGTGGAGCTATAATTACCTTAAGATGCTCAATGTGTTTTATGTCCACCTGTGCCGTGCTGAGCGTTTTCGTCCTATTTCGTACTACGATTTCATCTATGCACTCCCTGTGTTCCAGCTCGAAGTTGACGTCACTCCTCGTCCATCGCCTCTGTTGCAGGACACTCCGTCCGAGTCTGACAGCGGCAACTACTCCTCCTCTCTGGGGGTAGGCGGGCTGATGAACATGGAGAAGCTGCGGCAGGTTCAGCTGGTCGTGGACGAGGTGCAGGCGTGTCAGACGCACGCCGCCGAACAGCACGGACACCTGGCGCACAAACTCAACAACTTCGACTTCCCGTACGTACGGCAGATGGCGTGGCAGTATAGAGGGTGGGTGGAGGAGCTACGACTGGCGGCAGTGGACGGTATGTGGTGTCAGGTGTTTAATTCGCCGTAGGTGTTGCGGCAGCTACACAGAAAAGGGATATGACAGATGTTTTTGTTCTGCCTCCCGAATGTAGTGTCACTTAAACCAGATACTTGGTTCTGCGAGATACTACAACATCGTATGACGGCGCTGTTCTGTCACGGGAATAGTCTGACTTATAAGTGCTCACGTTGCTCACTTGGCACATAACAAATCCATGTGGTTACCACATGGATGGGATGTGTTATGTGTATGCATACCTACATGTTTAAAAAGGGTGAATTTTGTGTAGGGTTTTCTCAAGTTTAAGATTGCCAGACCAAATTGTGTCATTATATTTGTGGATAATGCTCGTTTTCATCGGGACGCACAACCAGTTGATCTACGTACAGACGAGTCGTGTTGTCTTGTGAAGTAGCATGATATAGAAGACCATCGGAGCTGAATAAATAATTGGACGATGGCTCGTTTAGCTGAAAATAAGATCTATATGTTTGCTGGTTTTGCCAGAAAGACGATCGATGATCGGAATAAGAGAAGGGTCTTTTCTCTGCTCAGATTTGATCTTTTCACGTGACCAACCTTTTGTAGAAGTTGGCAAATCTGAAGAAAGCACGTACGTCTTTGACAGAACTAGGGGACGTGGAAAATGTTTGACAGTTTGGACTTTGCAGGGGTCAGGACGTACGCCGTGCTCCTCTATGATGTGTATTTGATTTGGCGCTGCATAAAATAACATTTGGATAGACGGAGAACGAAACGTGTTTCTTCTAATCGAGTGAGAACTCGGTCCAGTTTGTGTAGGTGTTTGGTGTAGTTTGTGAAGGTGTTCGGTGTCGTTTGTGTAGGTGTTCGGTGTAGTTTGTGAAGGTGTTCGGTGTCGTTTGTGAAGGTGTTCGGTGTAGTTTGTGAAGGTGTTCGGTGTACCCATGTCGAAAAATCCTGTAAGATTATCCTATACAAATGTACAAGATTTTATATGTGAGAATTTGGCCGAATATCTTGCAAGATTCTTGTATATCGATTCTTGATTCTTGTATACCATATCTTGCACAAAAATCTGGCATATCTTGTACAAAAATCTTGCATATCTTGTACAAGTATCTTACAAATATTGTACAAGAATATTGCATATCTTGCAAGATAATATTGTACAAGAATCACACAATATCTTGCAAGATAAGAAAAATACCAGCGGCGGTGCCCGGGTTCGAACCGTTGACGTTCCGCTTAGAAGTCGAACATTTTGCCGCTGCGCCACGACAACTTACATATTGGACAACATTCAGATGGAGGGCATCATTAACATCTGCTGTCCCCACTACTGTGGTACGCGAGAGATTTTATACGCCGAGTTGCAGGTGACCGCCAGAACCCCAGGAGTCGTCGATGTGACAACAAGGTATCAAATCGACAACTGGGTGCTAAATGGGAAAGATGATGATTTGTCTGATCAAAAACAAATATATCATAATGGATTAACAAATCGAACGTAGTAAGACAAAACAAAGAGTGATAACAAAGACGAGTGAATGGAAGTAAAGATGATGACGAGTGATTCTTGTGCGGCGTGGCACGGGCCCCCGATGTATGAATAATTGCCAAAAAAAATGTATAACGAAATAAGTGGACGAGAAATAACAAATGAAATGACCGCGTTCGGATGGTAAGGGATGAACGCATCTGGCAAAAAGGCCGAAAACACTGTCTTCGGTGGAGGCCGCTTTGGAGTGGCAAGTCGGCTCTCTGCTTACATATTATTGACCAATATTTGTGTGAAATATGTGTATCATTTAATCTGTTTAGTCGCCTAACCAGTACACGTGGTGGATTCGAGGGGTGGGGGGGCATCAGAGGAAAATATCCGAACCCGCCGGAAAATTCGTCGCAAAATTTAGCAATACGCCTGATGTGGAAGGACATCCCACTCTCCCCCTATGTGTATCGCCGTCCCGACAAACTGCACCTTGAAATAATTTGATTCATGTCATACAAGGCGGATCCAGGGGGGCAAAGGGCCATGGCCCCCCTCAAACACCCCAAAATGCGGGCGCAAATTTTGAACATTTCCTGAGTTTGTCGTAAAACTAAGCAACTTTTACTTAGAGAAAAGTTTGTTTAAATCAGTTATTGATACAAAGGCAGCGAAATCCGATGAGTTTTTCAGAATAATGCGAAATTTTCGGATTTCCCCCCCCCCGCCCCAACTGTCAAAATCACACTTTTCTGGATCCGCCTGATGGCTGTCATAGGTCATAGGTCAAGGTCACATTTAGGGTTGATTTCGGAAAAACGATGTTTACCTCTCATATCTTAATTTTACCAACTGATTCGATCAAAACAAAACAGCAGTAGCGGCTGTCCGCGGCCTTCTGAAAAANCCTGGAGCGACCTGATCATCAAACCTAACATCCTGTTTGCCCTACAAACGATTTTATCAATGTGATCTGCAAATGTTAGTATAGTTTATACTACTGAGTATTATTATAGTCTAGTACTACTGAGCTACTGAGTACTACTACTGAGTATCTAGTACTACTGAGCGCTGACTGCCAGCGGTCATCGTGATTTACTTTCCGAGACTAATGTATATGAAAAGCTACCTTCATTTCATTTTGTTATCATGCCGAGATGTGCAACCAGGAAAAGGGGCTACCTTAGGCTTGGCTCCACTCACGGTCTGGTTTTAATATCAAAATTTCGTTTTCCACGACATAAAATACAAATTTCACGCCACTTTGTGGCACCACATCAGTGGTCATTGTCATAACGAAGCCATGGTCATCGTTTTCAGTTCGTCTTAACGCTGAAATGAATGCATACCATTTTTAGCTTATTATCCTCTACAAGGCCCACCGCCTATATTTCTGGGTTTTATCAGGCAAACCCGTATAAATTTTGCGCCGTTTCGCGGTGCATAATAACAAGTATCTATCATAAAAACCCATGCTAAAAATACTGCAAAGACCTAAATACACTCACACAAATCGGGGTACAATTTTTCGACATTTTTGCCCAGGCGCGGATCCAGGATTTTGGTCAGGGGAGCGCGCAATGCAAGAAGTTGCGCCCTCCGGACGCGAAGGCGAGACCCGGTTCAGGAGGGCGCCCAAGCGCACCCTGGATCCGCGCCTGTTTCAGCCGACCACCCCCTTCCCAGTCAAGAAATTAGCGGCGACGCCCCTGATTGTGCCAATCAAAATAAAACGAACTATTGGTATGTAGACATTGACGGATCCAGGGGAACATTTAGGGCCATGCCCCAACCCAAGATCCTGAAATCATGGTTTCCCCCTAAAAAACGGCCGGACCGGATTGCTGCCGGGTTGACAGTTGCGCTAAACCCCCCTCCCCCGGTCAACAGCTTTTGGCTGACAGCTGATGGCCCGCTATCCCCCCGCCGCTCAACAGCTTCTTTTTGGAAATAGTCCACTGGATTTGCCCCCTCCCCCAAAACCCACGGCTAGATCCGCCAGTGCCCTACCCTACGCCTCCCCCCGGTTAGCAGCAAATGGCTGAGGAACCTTTTTTTCGACGTGCCCCCCTCCCCCTTGACAAACATCCTGGCTACGTGCCTGGCAAGATAATAAATATGACATGCTTGCAAATGTGCAATTACTCGAAAGACCCACGCACATAGGTAAACTTTCTAGTTAAATAGCCCAAAGCCTAACACAACTGCATTACATTACTATCATCAGCAGGTACGCAAAAGAAAAGAGGCCGACGACGCCAAGTGCAAACATGGCTGACGCGGCGGACGCTGCGCTTCTTGTAGGCATATTCCGGATGAATCTGAGTAATATGCTGAGTCACATATAACAGGAGACTCCTTGTATCACAGATAACAGGTCTCTTATTGTAATTATTGCTCAATTTCTTATTTACACGAACAACTTACGACTCATTGTATGGCATTCGATATTAAATATTTACCTACAGATATTCTCTTCCAGTTAATTGTAGTTTAGTACGAACCACAAAATATACCTACAACGCGATGTCAAACATCCGACAAGCCCGAGTCGGAAATTAGCCCCCGAGTGACGTCTTATTCTCTAGCAGCCTTGATATGGCTGATAATAGGCACTGTAATTAGGGGCGTAGCCAGCATTTTTCGAGACAGGTGTATCCGGTGGGGAGGCCCGTCACAGGGGGTGGGGGGCAGTTCCCATAAATATCCGACGAATTGCGATAACTCAATAATCGAATTTTATAAGTTAAAATTTCAGACCTGAGAGGGCCCATTCCAGGCCTGAGAGGCACTTCGAAAGAGTTCTTCCTCCTTATCATAGGGCTCTTTGAAGAACATAGGAGGGTCCTTGTATTATGTGAGTGGGCCTTGGATCCGCTTCTCTCATGTTTTTTTTACAACAACATAAAATGACGGACGCCAGGCCGTGTGGTTGCAGCCGGGCATAGGGGGCGGAACCGACAATATCTCCCGGGTGAAGGAGCACCAATTGCACCCCCTGGCTACACTCTTATTGTAATAATGTATAACGTAATATGTAATACAGCGCGAAAAACGTAACGTCATACTCCGCTTTTCGCATCACAGCAGTGATGTTAACCATTGAGAAGAAGTTGAGACAATTGTACTGTTTACAAAAGTACTCTGCACCGTTGCCCTTGACATACTGTGTTTAAGATCCATTATCATGTCATGACTGTGACAAACGCTATTTGTTATAGTTCCCTCATAGCTCATACTCAGTATTGCGTCCTTCCTCCGGCGTAAAGTCGCCACTGCAGCGCCGCCAGCCTTTAGCAGTCGTCGGCTACTTAACTGGCCGTATATTTCTGTCTGGGTGCTGTGTCAACTGTACGGTCTCAAAGGTCACGCCCGGAAATAGACCGTGACCAGTGGGTTCCGCGGCAGCGGTGGAGCTTTTAAGGCGCAGTGTTTGCTGTGCAGGCTGGGCTGAGTTAATGCTGACCGATGCGTGACAGCTTGGGCTGGAGAGTAAAGAGGCTGGCTGCTGGTGTTGAGGGGATAAAAACAACTCACAGACAGACAGACAAGCGCTTGTTCCTGCAGGCAGGGGCAGCGGAAGGTATTTTGAGATAGGGGGGGGGGGGAACGTATGTGTGGGTGACGCGTGAGTGTAGAGCGTTAGCGAAAAGCTGTTGAACAGGGAAAAAGTAACGCATAATAAGTACAGCTGTAGGTAAATATCACTGACCTCTAGTTGCTTGTCAATGAAAATTTGAGGATAATCCTCCTGTCTCAATAATGAGGGAACATGTCCCCGTCCTCCCCCTGAGGAGTTCTGTTTCAAACAGATTGAATCGACTCGACTCTTGACTGAAGTCCCTCTTTTAAAAATTGAGTCGTCTCAACTCATGACTCATCCCAAAATGTCTGACTCATGATTCGATTTATGACTGAACTCTGAGTCAGTTACAAGTATGCAACCTACCCTTTTTTGCCAGTGCCGACTCATGTAGGTGACTTCCACTGCGTGCCGGGGTGTTAAAAGGTGTTTTGTCGCAACAACTCCGCAGCGGCTGGGCTGATTGTGTTCGAATTTGGTGTGTGTTTGGGGACCCATCAGCCGCCATTTTTCCGCTAGTCAGGGGTCAGGTGTCTCTGCACGTGCGTACGTGCACACCCATATTCTATACCTCAGGAACGGCTGAACCGATTGTGTTCCAATTTGGTGTGTGGTTAGGTACCCATCAGCCGCCACTTTTCCACAAGTCAGGGGTGCGGTGCCTCTGCACGTGCGCACGTGCACACCCCTATTTTATGTCTTCGAAACTGCTGAATCGATTGTATTTGAATTTGGTGAGTTTTAGGGACCTCTCAGTCGCCGCTTTTCCACTAGTCAGAGGTGGCGTGCCTCTGCACGTGCGCACGTGTACGTACACCCCTATTCTATATCTCAGGATCGGCTGAACCGATTGTGTTCCAATTTGGTGTATAGTTAGGGACCTATCAGCCGCCACTTTCCCACAAGTCAGGGGTGGGTACCTCTACACGTGCGCACGTGCGCACCCCTTTTGTATCTCAGAAACTACTTGCCTGATCGAGTTAAAATTATCCATACATTTCCTTCGCGCTCACTCGTTCATCGCCAACTACGGCGCCTTACTGGTGTTACAAACAGGGTTGTTGAGACTCACCTGGGGAAAACTCTAGCTAGTAGAGCTATTTTGTTTCCATTTGTGGTGTGGATTCTGTTTGTCTTGTTAAGACCTCTTACGTAACTGAGCATTTTTGATGTTTTTCTGAGCCAAGTCCGATAGTGCATACATGCATAAGTAACCGTACCTATGTAAAAAAGTTCGTTTCGAAATGTCATCGTCAAGAGAGATCGCTATAAGCTACACAGAAGTTTCTGGTCCTTAAGCACGCTGGAGGTTGGAATCGTGGGATCTAGGGTAGTTGTGACGTAGATTGACCTAGTTGCGTGGTCTGGTTCCGTTGGGAGCTCCCTGAAACTCCAATATCCGTCACATTGTCCGCTCCCAAGGCCATAGACACTAGGTAAACTCGTCCGGGGTAGGCAGCGAATGGCGTGACGTCACAGGCACGTGACGTCACACGCTCCCTATTCAATAGTGTTAAATCGGTCTATTTTCGCGTGGACTATTTGAATACCTTAGGTGCCATCTAGATGATATTTGGCACTTAAGGTAGATTTTCATGGCCCTCTAACGATCGCTTTATTGGTCATTTTCTCGTAAATTGAAAGGGTGAGCCGCTAGGTGATGATTCCCAAAGATGAGCGAAAGCCCAATGTCCATTTAGGCAATGGTCATGCAAAGCAATCGCGGAAGTGTTTTCTTGGGGTGCTGTTTTTAATTGTTAAGTGCGAATTTGGGTATTATTCGAGTCTGGTTTTGATGCCAGGAAGGTGACTCGAGGATTACTTTTGGAATACAGTATCTGTCAGGAATTGATAGCTATTTTTTTATCGCTTGCTATTACACTTGTTTAACCCAAAATTATATGGAAAAATGTTAGGCGACGAAATGCACACGCCACCGGTCTATTAACCTTGTTCCTGTGTTTGATATCTCGGATAGTTTTCCATATAGGTTATGGTCTTATTCAAGCTCTATGACAATGAAGGAAAAAAACACTGAAATGGAATACAACAGTAATGCGCAAAACCAGTCACACGACAAAAAGAAAAATCAGGACGCCAGCGCCCCTGAAATGCTTTCCGTCTGTAATGCGTAAAGTAATATTTAAACAAAAGCATAGCGGGTTGCCAGGTTCCTAGAATTATGCGGTCTTCGTCGAAGTCGAACCAGTGTAGGCGTTAGGTTAGAGAGACACATAAGTGCCAATTTCTTGCCGTACTTTTCCCGTCTATCTGAAAGAAAATAAAGACGTCTCGATTCGGCGACCCCATTGGTGGAAATGAGCTGGAAAATTACGTCACTGGACAGGGTGTGGACACGTTACAGAGATAGGGATGACACCCCCCTGGTCCGCTCCCTGTGTGAGATAACTGTGAAGACTTTTGGCGGAAGGCTCGAGTAGAGGATCGCGCGTGGGATCTGTAAATATTTTAAAGCACCTGGGCGACGCTCGCCGGCACGCCACTGCAGCGGCGTATTCGCCAGCACGCTGGCGACATCTTACATACTCATCCTCAAGGCTGAAGTTAACAAATATATTTGTTGCGAAATCATCAGCACAGACAAAAACTGCATTGAAGAGAATCAGCGAAATTCAAAACTTGAAGCCCATTCCCAGTGAACAGAACACACAATTTGTGACTCCTATATATGGACCTCATGCTCGCCCTCTTCGCAGTCCCGACGGAATCGGTACGGGGTCGCACTCCATCGTTTGGTCTGCCGAACGCACCCGCCCGAGTTCCCGCCCCGGCGACGGCGATCTGTCGAACGCACCCGCCTCTCGAGTTTGTATTTGTTTCAGCGAGGTGTGCAGAATCTCTCTCGAACATCTCCCCGGGGGCCGGCCGTCGCGGCGGTGGCGTCGTGTCTATATAACGACTGAAGAGCGGCTTTGCCCCGGGCGACGGCTGCGGAACTAGGTGCTGTTGATCGACTTGCTGCCACATGCGCCACTATTGCCGCTGTAAGCAGTGCTAATTGACCTGTGAATTGGTGGACTGAGCGACGGTGGTACATTATGACAGTGCTACAGGACTGTGGGAGGAGCTGGGAACAATTAATCATGCCATGTCCTGTCACTGTATCCCGCCGTCATTTGCTTTTTATTTCGCAAAGAACATCACAGAGAAGTTTTTCGCTAAAAACAGCACATGATAGAGAGAAAAAATCATTGATGTGAAGCTACGGCTGTAGAACTAACATGCAGCTGAGAGTACTTAGCCAGAACTACCTATACCTGGGGTAATGACCTTGAAATAACTTGTTATCGCCTGCATCCAGAAGGGAAGTGTTGCTGTGTCGCAAATGCACCAGCTACAGCATCCTGAAGTTTCCCCTATATGTGCGTCTCTTTCGGAGCGTAAATCTCTGAGCAGGAACAAACGTCATGACGAGAGATGACGTCATCGAAATAAAACTACCAAATAAGGGCGGGCCTTACCCAAACTTCAAAGAATAAACTTAAATTTATGTAAGATATGGTAACTGTCTTTGTTGTGAATGCTATCTTCCTAAATTTCATTTCATAACCACTAACTTAGCTATCTCAACTCAAAACTAATATTAAGGTGGGTTTGTTGGATGTTTCTTTAATATAAGGAAGTAAGCTGTGCAGTCAAACATTGCAGACCAACACGCCACCTACTATAGCGCCGTGCTCGGCTGTCGGCCGGAGACGCAGTGGTGATACAGTAACCAATGCCGATTATTCAATCTGTGCTGTTATCGCTAGTGGAAAACATTTGTAAAGGGAGTGTGCCTACTCTTTTGAAATGTCAAATATATGTTTATTACGGTAAGAAGCTATTGAGTTGATTATTGGTTACCATAAAATTCACATCTGGAGCCCCTTTAGTTGAATTTTTACTTATATTCTGTTTTGCATTTTTTATGTTTCAAAACTCATAAACGATCGCCACTATAAACAGAGTACGAAGATGTTACCTACAATGGCGCACCAAAGACAATAAGCAAGCCCATGCGAAATCTCTCTAGTTCTAGTAGCGAAATCTTTCTGGCGAATAATTGTTCCGCCGGAATGATCTTGGCGAATTTGGAATATCTCAGCAATAGAGGTGCCACTTTTCTACCCACCTACCCACCAGGTGCGGGTAGTTACTACCCACTTGGGTAGTAGTGGGTAGCACAAGCGATCATTTTGATTTTGTGGGTAGTTTGCGGGTAACATTATGTTCATAAACTGAACGGAATTGAAAAACAGGGATTTTGATGCGAATTGGGATGCTTTAAAGGGAATAGTTAACCTTGAAAAAAGAGAAAAAGCTCAGAAATGATGAAGAGAAGCAAAAAATTAAGTATCATATTACTAGTAAGTCAAGAGGGAAACCGGTTAATATTTAACCGCGGAAAAAAGCAAATTAAAAATGTCGATTATTTTGTGATAATTCATATTTTTTTCCTCTAAGTAATGCGAAATCAGCTTGCTTAGAAGAACGCATGTCATCAAAACGTCATAGATTTGGAGGGATCGTGGCGCATACAAGACAGTACTTGCCTAATAACTTGTTAAAGATTCGGGAAAATGCAACGCTTTTAGAACCACGGAGATTAATTCGTAGTCAAATCACGTGCTAACTCATTTATTTATTTGGCATAATCGCCGACGGGATAAGCGAACTCACATAGATAAAACAAACGGCAAAGAATACAAATATTCTTTGCCGTTATTTGTGTTTATCCAAGAAGAAGTTGTCCGTGGTTCATGCCTATGGAGTTGCGAAGTTGTGTTAACCCCCGTCGAAGCACCGACGGGGATCCCTGAGCCAACTTCGAACCGACGTGGGGGGGGGCGGATAACCGCCCGGCCCGCAGAGATCTCCAAAACTACGCAAACGTAGCGAGAAGCGGAAAACGGCGTGAGGGTGAGGACGTGAAGAGAGTACTAAATAGCCCAGAAAATACTTTAAATATTTTTTTTATCAGGTCAAATATTGAGGTCCACCGAGAGGGTAAAAAAGGTTTCAAATTTTTCTCCCACCATATTGTTTCAGAGTCAATTAGGAGGACACTGTTTCACCAATAATGTCCGGGCTAGGCTCACGAGTAATAACATACGCTAGGAGCAATTCCGAAAAAAAGCACAATTGACATTGCCGTTGAACACAATTCTTTATTCAGCACACAATCACTCCGAGATTTAAGATCGGTTCAATAGTTAAGAAGACTACCATGAAAAGTCAGCGAAGGTCCAAATGCTTAATAATCTTTTACCCGAAAAAGTTTTTTGAATAATAACTTCTTAAGTTTTCACAAGGTAGAGCAGTTTCATCCTCATTGGCACCACACCATTTCGTAAGGCTCTAATCTACTCAACAATCCGGCGCATCGAACCAATTTATCGTTTTGATCTAGCTAGGTCAAACAAAAAAATACCTTGATGACTGAGGTCATGTCAAGGTCAAGTCAAATTTTTAATGTCTATCGATGGAGGTTGACAAGAGAAATAAGAATGTCAAACACAGTACTCTATCTACGTAGAACATGAGTTATTGTAACAAAACCATATGCTTTTTGAGCACATTGATTTCTGGAACCTCTCAAGCGTATGTGTGACTGTGTAAGGAAATATATTATAGCAACTTTGGCCATTCTTAATACTTTGCTTCCCGAATAGTGATTAGGTATTGAAAACTAACCACCTGGGATGTTAGCACAGGTTTTGTTTCGATTCAGGTGAGGGCATGTTCAAGTTTTCTCCTATAGGACTTATAGATGGGAGGTCTCAAAAATGGACATGACCTACAGGTCAGCCGCCATCAATCAAAAATCCAAAATATAAGAACTGTAGATATCGAAGGGCTTATCCACACAACACTGGAGTTTTCCAAACTGTTTGGTTCACCACTGTGGCTTCAGCAAGACTGTCAAACTTAGCAAAAAACGTGACAAAAGTGACTTGAGGTCAGGTCATCTTAATGTGACCTGACAACGTGACGCGTTGATAAAGTTAGGAAGCCAAATTTTTTATACGAGAAACCGCTGTGCGGATTGATGCCAAAAAACAGCTATACCAAAATTTGGCCGGCGCTACGCGCCGCCGTTTTCCCGCTAGTCCGGAAAACTGTGGGGGGATATGCCGCTCCTCCTTCGGGCAGGGTATTAAATATTTCACTTAGCACTATCCTGTAGTTAATTTACGACAAATAATCAGTGTAATTCTTTTGCATAATCAGTTGCAGTGAAAACGGGAGTTTAAATTACTAGAACCCATGCACCCGCCAGAAAGCGAAGAAGAGGATGACGGATTTCCGGGCCCATCTGTAGAGGACTAGGTACGTCTGAAATAATTTCGCTTGAGAATGGGATTGCTGAGAATACGTTTTATAGACGATTTAAGCATGCAATAATCAAGGCGATAAATTCTCCTCAACCAAAGTTTATGCCTTGCAATCACAGGGAATTGAGGTACTGAAACAATATGTTCTTGTCCATCCCAGCACTATGCGTTTCTATCAAAGCACTTTGTTCCCCGCAAGTGTTTAATATATCCAAACTCATACGTCACAATGCATGCCGTCATAATCCAGGTAAAAATATACAGCCAAGTTCAAGCGAATTGAGTTAAACCGGAGGGATACCCGGTCCCGCTGACCCTTCAAGGGACTGATACTTATATAAAAATAAAGAGATTTCTTGAAAATGTGAAAGCGTCACAAGTCATTTTCGAGCATGCGCCACAAACTTTGCTAATCTTGCAACTCAAAACCCAAATGTTAAAGGTGAAGCTATTACCGCTTTAACTAAATATTAGGCATCATCAGTTAGCCTGAGTACAGAGGGATCGAATAACAACAGTTTTAAGCTTACAAAATGAGTTATTAAATGTACGCGTAGACATCAGGTATGGACAATTTCCTTTGTGGATACTTGCGGGTAGCTGGCGCTTATATGGTCATATGTGGGGTAGTGGTGGGTAGTTGAAGGGGGTTTGCGGGTCGGGTCGGGTAGCCACAAGCCTGAAAAGTGGCAGCTCTACTCAGCAACTATAGTGAATCTGGGGAAATGAATTACATAGCTAAATTCAGAAAAATATACTCTATAGACTAGTGTCAACAACTTCACATGACCAATGTGAGTAGGCACACTCCCTTTAAGGGGAGACAGACATGTGTGTGCGCTTTGTTCACGTCATTATCACGGTCACACTCTCAAAGATTGCCGGAGAGGCGGTCCTTTGGCCTCCGCCCCCGTCGTCGGCATGGGCCGGCGGTGGTGGCGGAGGGGCCGGCGGCGGCGGCGGGCATTCAGGCGCGACACGACTGTGCAAGGTCACGTGCTGACCGTGAAAAGACCGGACGCCGTGACCAAGAGCCCTGCCTAAAGACAGCCGCCACAAACTCAGTCCCTGTCATCGCAGACCCAGTCTCAGCTCTTCCGTTACGCTCTGCTGGGCTGCAGCTTCGCAGCTTAGGCTGCCCAACATTCAAAGTACATATACATATTACACACATATACATATATAACAAATAAGCCTGCCTGTGTACTGTGTATAAGCAGTAAAAAGGCGTATTTGTTTATTTAAGGGCCGTTTAAAAAATAGTATAACAAATTCAAAAAAAAATGTGAAACGTGAATATATTTTAACAAAGATGCCTCGGGATGCCAACATTAAGAATAGATATAATTTTCCGTTTGGATATTTTTTGCATATGAATGAATAAGCATTTCTGCAGATGTGTGGTTACATCTCAGGTAACATTTGGCGGATGTGCTCTCTGTTCTGTACGTGCTGCCGGTTCAGTGGTGCAGCCGTGTTTTCTTTCTTGTGCTGCTAGCTCAATACCTGTCCGCCGCTGTTTTTGATCTGTCTGTTGGCTCGGCTATGCTGGCTGAGCCGCCGTGCCGTGCCGTGCCGTGCCGTGCCGTGCCGTGCCGTGCCGTGCCGTGCCGTGCCGTGCCGTGTCCGTGCCGTGTGCCGTGCCAGTGCCGTGCCGTGCCGTGCCGTGCCGTGCCTGTGCCGTGCCCGTGCCGTTGCCGTGCCCGTGCCGTGCCGTAGCCGTGCCGTGCCGTGCCGTGCCGTGCCGTGCCGTGCCAGTGCCGTGCTGTGCCGTGCTTGTGCCGTTGCTGTGCGTGCTGTGCCGTGGCTGTGCCGTGCTGTGCCGTGCTGTGCCGTGCTTGGTGGCGTGCTGTGCCGTGCTGTGCGTGCTGTGCCGTGCTGTGGCCGTGCCTGTGCCCGTGCTGTGCGTGCGGTGCCGTGCGGTGCCGTGCGGTGCCGTGCGGTGCCGTGCGGTGCTGTGCGGTGCTGTGCCGTGCCGTGTCACCCAGTGCGGTGTTGTGATGTGATGTGCCGTGTTGTGATTTGCTGTGCCAGCCAGTCCTCTGGGATACAGACTCTGCGTCGCCGCGCGACCTAGGCATTTACGATTCCCAGGACTCAGAGTCAAGAGCCGGCCGACTACGGCCACGGAAGCGCTGTCGCAAATATGGAAGGCAACTTATACAGTAATGCCAGGACTGCTGCCATTAAGAAGAGCTGCTGTTGTTTTGGTGGAGAGGTCTCTCACACTGAATATACGTTCAGCGAAAAGAATGTCTAAATTATAATTTGAATTATTTTGTTTCTCCTCCTGCAATGCTATTACGAACCTCCAACAGCTCATAGTTCTGCAGTGTCTGTAAATGTGGTTTAACTTTGTGCTTTGTTGGTCTTTAAGTGCGCCTTGTATTTTGCAGCATTCAGTCTGCTAGTGGAAGTTTGTCTTGCTTTTCAGTCTGGACTAATAGGTGCTTTGAAACTTTGAGATTGGTGCTGTTGACAGCACCAATCTCAAAGTTTCGAAGGGACGTTCAAATTTCCCAAATCACTTATCTGCCCGCATTATTTGCTCCAATTCGTTCATTGAGAATAAGAGCTTGTTCGAATTATCAGGAAACAGGTGTGTGACTCAAGTGTTCGCTTTGGGTGCATCAATAGCCGTTTTCACGAAGTATTTTATTTACCAGGAGATTGGGGCGTTTGGGGTGATTGGAGAAATTGAGGCATTTGGTTTAAATGGGAGGTCAGTGTTAGAGTTATGGCCTCGTGACACGGTGACACGGTCCAAAATTTACTTAGTTCCAAACTGCAAAAAATCCCAAATTATACCGCAACTCCCCCCCATTAAAACCAAACGCCCCAATTGCCCCGATTGCCCTAAACACCCCAAACGCCACAGGGAAATAAAATCCTTCGTAAAAACGGCTAATGCAATGAAGCTTAGGGTAAACAAGTATCGTTAAATTCCTTTAGAGATTGGACTTTTCAATTTTGACTTCTTGTACTGATTCTTGTTGAGTCTTATGTTTCAATATGTATCGATAGTGAATGCAAATCTTATGCGCCAATAGCCGTTTTCACGAAGGATTTTATTCGCCGGGCGATTGAGGCGTTTGAAGCAATTGTGGCTATCGGAGCGATTGGTTTAAGTGGGGGATTGGGGGCCAGTGTTAGAGCTATGGCCACGTGACACGGTGTTAGGTCCAACATGTCCTTCATTCCAAAATGTACAAATTTACAAATTCTGCCCCCTCCCCATTTAAACCAAACGCCCCAATCACTCCCATCACCGCAAACGCCCCAAATGCCCCAAACGCTCCAACTGCCCGGTAAATGAAATCCTTCGTGAAAATGGCTTATATATGTTTTGGTACCGCGCTGATACGTCGACAGGCTAACGGCCCGCCCAAGACCGTACAGGGGCGCGCCCATTCTCCATGGAGCTAAGTACTGGAATGGAAACTACTTCTTTGTTCTCATCGAAATCAATTTGTTTAAGATCAGGCTCAGGCTTAGGGTCGCATGGCTCTCTTCTTTACGATGGCCACTTCCGTTAATTGTATCGTCTATCTATAATCAGCTGCACCGGTAGACTTTGTATTTATTCAGACCATGTCTAGACTGATGAGTGACCAGTGGTCAATTTTCGATGCTTGATTTTGCGCAATGATATGATATCATAGCCATTTGCTTATCACTTCTTCCTAATCAATGTCGAATTTTCTCGGAAGCTTGTCAGTTGTCACCACAGGCGATTATTACATTTCGCCTTAGAAACATTATGCCGCTTATCACTTCCCCAAAATACATATTGATCACTCTCGGAAACTAGTCACCACAGGATAATACATATCGATCACTCTCGGAAACTAGTCACCACAGGATCACTTCCCCGTAATACATATCGATCACTCTCGGAAACTAGTCAACACAGGATAATACATATCGATCACTCTCAGAAACTAGTCACCACAGGGTAATACATATCGATCACTCTCGGAAACTAGTCACCACAGGATCACTTCCCCGTAATACATATCGATCACTCTCGGAAACTAGTTACCACAGGATAATACATATCGATCACTTTCGGAAACTAGTCATCACAGGATAATACATATCGATCACTCTCGGAAACTAGTCACCACAGGATCACTTCCCCGTAATACATATCGATCACTCTCGGAAACTAGTTCACCACAGGATAATACATATCGATCACTCTCGAAAACTAGTCACCACAGGATAATACATATCGATCACTCTCGGAAACTAGTCATCACAGGATAATACATATCGATCACTCTCGGAAACTAGTCAACACAGGATAATACATATCGATCACTCTCGGGGGAAACTAGTTAACCACAGGTAATACATAATCGATTCACTTCTCGCGAAAACTGTTACCACATGGATAATACATATCGATCACTCTCGGGAAAAACTAGTTCTCCATCACAGGCACATCACTTCCCCGCAATACATATCGATCACTCTCGGAAAACTAGTTACCACAGGATAATACATATAAGATCACTCTCGCGAAAACAGTCAACACAGGTGATAATACATATCGATCACTCTCGAGAAACTAGTCACCAACAAGGATAATACATATCGATCACTCTCGCGAAACTAGTCACCCACAGGATACACTTCCCCGTAATTACATATCGATCCCACTCTTGGAACTAGTTACCACAAGGATAATACATATCGAGTCACTCTCGGAAACTATAAGTCACCACAGTATAATACATATTCGCATCACCTCTCGGGAAACTAGTCACCAACAGGATTCACTTCCCCGTTAATACATATCGGATCACTCTCGGAAACTAGTGACCACAGGATAATACAATCCGGATCACTTTCGGAAACTAGTCATCACATTGATAATACCATATCGATCACTCTCGGAAACTAGTCACCACAGGATCACTTCCCCGTAATACATATCGATCACTCTCGGAAACTAGTCACACAGGATCACTTCCCCGTAATACATATCGATCACTCTCGGAAACTAGTCACCACAGGATCACTTATCACTACCCCGTAATACATATTGATCACTCTCGGAAACTAGTCACCACAGGATCACTTCCCCGTAATACATATCGATCACTCTCGGAAACTAGTCAACACAGGAAATAAATAACATATCGATCCACTCTCGGAAACTTAGTTCACCACAGGGATCACTTATCACTACCCGCGTTAATATATATCGATCACTCTCGCGAAACTACGTCACCACAGTTATCACTTCCCCCGTTAATTAATACATATGCGATCCACTCTCGGAGACTAGTCAACACAGGATCACATACAATCGATTCACTCTCGGAACTAAGTCACCACAGGAGGGTGGGTAATAACATATCGCATCACTTCTCGCGGAAACTAGCTCACCACAGGATCACTCCCCGTAATACATATCGATCACTCTCGAAAACTAGTCACCACAGGATCACTTCTCCGTAATACAATATACATATCGATCACTCTCGAAAACTAGTCACCACAGGATCACTTCCCCGTAATACATATCGATCACTCTCGGAAACTAGTCACCACAGGATATTATTACTTTTCGGCTTGAAATACAATATTTAAAAAAAAAATAGTAAAGTCCCCGCTCCCGGTATTCGGCCCAAGTCCAGATGACAGCGATCCGGCACGCCTGATAGAAGTCCAGATGACAGCGACCCGGTAGGACTGAGAGAAGTCCAGATGACAGCGATCCGGCACGCCTGATAGAAGTCCAGATGACAGTGACCCGTAGGGTACTGAGAGAGTCCAGAGGAAGCGACTCGGCCCGGGCCTCCCCCCAAAATACGGGGGTTCCGGCCCGCCGCCCTATGAAACCAAAAAAAACAGTATTAAGGAGTTAAAAATATAAAAATAGAGAGTCCAGATGACAAGTGTACCCACGGTAGGACTGCAGAGAAGTCAGAGGTATCAGCTCGAACTCACACCGGCACAGCCTGATAAGAAGTCCCAGAATGAGAGTGACCCGGTAGGACTCGAGAGAAGTCCACGGAGGAAGGCAGCGATCCGGCACGCCTGATAGAAGTCCAGATGACAGTGACGCCGGGTAGAAGCTGAAGGAGGAAGTCACAGAAGGACAGGACGATGCACCGGCGACGCCTGATTAGAAGTTCCAGATGACAAGTGACCCGGTAGGACTGAGGAAGTCGCAGATGACAGCTACCCGGTAGGAGCTAGAGAGAAGTCCAAGATGCAGCGAAAACCCGGTAGGACTGAGAAGAAGTCCTCGACTACAGCGGACCTGGTAGGACTTGAGATAATTCCAATGAGAGGACCCTGGTAGGACTGAGAATTAGTCCGTGTTAGATGACAGCCCGACCGCGGGTAGGGCGGACTGAGAGAAGTCAGCAGAGGACAGCGGACCCCGGTGCAGGGACGACCAGGATGAAGATACAGAGGTATTCGGAGTCGACCTTAAGATGGTTTAGGCCAGAGAGTTATAGATTTAACCACCTGAGGACAGTTGCGCCTAACAGAAGTTACTGAGGAGGAAATATTTGTACAGAACTGTATCAGCGAGGCGCTGGTGGACATATGGGGAGAGAAGATTTCTCAGATGTTATCAGTGCCCTGAGATGGATACTTGAGATAATTTTACGGAGACAGCGATCCTGTGTAGTGAGCGGGGAGAGAAGTCCGAAGACTGGATAGTGTATCCGGCAGAGGAACGTGGAGAGAAGTCCAGATTTAATCAAGCGTACGTGACATGGACGTGAGGGATAGGGTATTCACTAAGATTCACAGCGGAGGGTCCGGTATGGAGCTGAGAGAGATGTGACGAGGGCACAGCGATAATCAGACTGAGATTAAAGTCCAGATCGACAGCGATCACCGGCCCTGGGACTGGGAGAGTAAAAGTCAGATGACAGCGGCCTGCGGTAGCGCATCATGAGGCCATAATATCGGTTTGCCGCAGGATGACAGCGACCGGGAGATATGTAAGGGACTTGAGGAGAAGCTTCCACGAGTGGACACACATAGTTCTCAAGTTAAAAGCCGGCAGAGATTGAGATGAGAGTTCGCAGATAACAAGCTGGAATTCCTGCACCAGGACTCCGAAAGGGATAATTCTCAGATAGACAGCGATCGCCGGTGACTTTGCGAGAGAAGCCAGAGGAACAGCGACCTCGTTCTAAATGATATCCAGGAATCTGAGGAGTAACAAAGTCCAGATGGACAGCGATTCTGCTCGGTTGGTGAACTGAGTAAGAGAAGTACTAGATGAGGCGGAGTGGACCTGGTTACAGGTATCGTGGAGGTGGCATTACATATCCGCAGATGACAGCGACCTGGTAGGACTGGGAGTAGAGAAAGTCAGGATTTACAAGATTGAGTGGATTTAATGATATACGACACATGGACAGGACTGAGGAAGAAGTGACAAAAGAGGGACAGGCGACGCGCCTATAAACAGGACTGAGAAGAAGTCTCAGATGACCAGTCGAGATCGCTTAAGAACAGGAAAATTACTGACCGAGAAAGTCCTACGATGACAGCAGTGACAGCGTTGAGGCAGAGTGCAGGACTTGAGAAGACAGTGAAAGTTTCCATCGTATGTTCGCCCGCCTCGCCGTGGTGTCCCTCGCCACAGTTCCCGGCGCCGTATGCTACTGTGAAGACCGGCCCGTCCAATGCAATGGACCATGCATTATTATCCTGACTGTGGTTTGTGTAAACTTATCAAGTGTGATAGGTTCGTGCTTAATGTCATTTGATGGAAATGTGTGCAGCGGCCACATATATGTTTGTTACATAAGGAAGCACTGGCTCATAGAGGCCAGATTGCCGGTGCTTGTGAGACGGTGTTTGATCCGGTGACTTGAAAGAGCTGGTTGTGTTAGGATATTAGATTTTTATCGAGACAATGCGCATAGTCGTCCGTGTCTCGCAGAGTTTCTGATATTAGATTTTTGCACATCGGAGGACCTGCGCTCAGGCCGCTCCCGACGGATCTCAGCCTGGCGTTGAGCATCTTGGAAGATTCCTTACCGTACTAGAAACAAGGCTGTTAACACACTATGGTCAGACTACATGCCCTTACCCTCGTTCAGTAGGAGAGAGACCACTCGACATACATCCCTAATGGTGAATCTCAACTTCCACATGACTTCGAATAGACTTAGGTCGCAAGCCGTCCGTGTGTGGCGTTTTGCGTTACTATATGTGCTCTCTGAAGTGGGACGACATGTGTAAGACATTATTGTGATAAATTTAGCTCCTAATGCGGATGATCAGCGGTTTGAACCTATTCGTAAATTCTAAGTCCGACCCGGCTCTGATTGAGGAGCCCAATCGCGTTAGTATAGTTGTGGATCGCTCGGAGCTCTTCATTTCAGATGCAGACTGCAATTCTAGAGTGACGTGTGATGTCATGCGTATTTGTCGCACCTTGTTACAACGACGAGCGGCCCCGCAGCGGCGGAAATAGCGACGCAAATCATGCTCGCCAGAATTGGACCTGACTTATTGTGGCTACTAGTTGGACTATATTTGTGCCGCAGTGCGCGGGCGACTGTGTCTTACAGTAAGTTTCTGGTCAAGTTTTTTTACCCAAAGTACAAAACTGAACGAGGACGATGGTACCAAGACCAAAGAGCTTAAATTAACCAAAGGAAGGTCTTCCAACCGGCGATTTATATATTGCTGTCTAAAATTATAATAAAGTCTGTCAATCAGGTATTCAATCGCTCAATACAGTACTTTAGGCGGTGGCGCCTAGCCCCCAGTAATTGTCTGACTTTAACCTGAGGGTGTTCTTGCACTCCCGCATATAGTGTCGCTGGCACCCGTTTGACGTAACCACAGGGAGTCCTCTGGACCCAGAGAAATCCACATCCACCCAAACCGCCTCTAAATGTCGATACACAAGGTTGGTCGCGAGTGCTTCCCCATTTTAATACTCTCGAAATAGAGTGCGCGCCCGATTATATTATCAAAGATGTGTTTTGTGTATTTGAATCATACTATTAATGTCCATGAATAAGACATTTCTATGCTGAATTAGAATTTTATAAAAAATGCTTATTATCTTTTATGGATATTTGGGGTACCTGTGAGTGATCATTTTCGACTGAGATGCGTGTTAACCTTTATGAGGCTGTAGTTCTCCTGCCAACGTGATGAAAAGTTTTTTTTATCCTTTGTAGCTCGTCTCTATGCCGCTTACATCTAGCACTCCATTTATTCTACGTCCATAGTAGGTGTTCAGGTTCTTGCCGGAGATTTGTGATAGTTAGTGAACCGTGGGAATCCAGCGGGATCCCGAGTGGTACTAAAACACTTACTTCACGTAAAAGATGGGGGAGGGTTGTGTACCTTTATGAACACAGATGTAACAACACTGCTCTATCGGGACAATGATCGTGTCATCATAGGCTAAGGCCCATCTCAAAGTTGTTACATCATTAAATGTACTGTATAAAATCATCCCTGTATCCAGATTCAAATTATGCTTTCGATTCTTGAGGGCCAAAGGCTCCGAGTATCTACTATATTCATCGCGGCTGCAACAATCAATACATCACAGTAAACAAAATGTTTGATTTTAAAAAGAAGACCTATCAGATGCGCCGCGTATGTTCGATACTGCAGAGCATGAGAAGCCTGCAGGGATTGCCAGCTCGGTGGCGTCACTGCAGGGATTGCCAGCTCGGTGGCGTGACGTCACTCTCGGCGCGGCTGTGTCGGGGGATGACGCTGCTCAATGATCATTGATCCTCTCTGAGCCGATCATTAATGTCGACTCAGTGATTATTCCCAGAGCGCCCACGCACTTCAGAACTGACAAAAGTCGGGCTTAGCTCCGAGCAAGCCTGTTCTCAGCTCCGAGCCAGCCTACGTTTACACCTGTTATTAACGTTACTGAGCCTGCAGGCTGCTATTACGGCTACTGGCACTGCGTATCAAGGTCAAGGTGCTGAGGTTCAACACTGTTCAGCAAAGCTAAACTCAATGTTTGTGTTTGGTGATACCAGGAATAAGAGAATAACAGGGATCGGCGACTCACAGTAGTTTGTATCAAGGTTTGTATGGAGAGAAGGCGACCGCCGACCGGTTTATTGTGAAAATCTGTATCCATTAGCAGAAATTTGCTCGTGACATCGTTCCATTCTGATATCAACTTTCAGGAGAGTCAGCAATCTTCTATATTTATTGCGTGAAATTATTTGTTTGCGGAATGTGATATTGGAATAAAAAGAAAGTACGCTTCAAGATTAATCACGAAATAATTTCTGCTAACTGGCACAAATTTTCACAATGTTCTGGTCACTAAAAACCGTTCAGTCGCCGATCCCTGTTATTCTCTTATTCCTGGTGATACTCATTGAACACTCGATTACTTGTAGTAAATTATCCACTATCTAGCCATGTTTGCATACAGGAACATTGATAGATGCTTCATGCACAGGCTTGAGGGTGGATCAGTGCGCTGACTTTGCCTTACCTATCACTTATTATTATAACGAGTGCGTGACAGTAGAACTTCAGTAATCTGGGGCTGGCATCAAAGGGCTGAGGGTGGTCGTATGTTGCGTCGCCGCGCCATCTGCCGCCGATGCGAAAGCGGCGCAGGGCCGTCACGGTGGCGTGACGAGGCGCGCAGTCAGCTGGCGCGCATCACGCACCATCCCGTGACGTGACGTGACTGCACGGAGCAGGAGGGGCTGGCATGGCCGGTGCACGGGACGTGAAGGCGAGTTCCATTTAGAGCAGGGTGATTATAAATATTCGCCGCTATTCGGGCACGGGCGTTATAGTTGTTCTTCTGATGTGACCATCTTATAATCAAGTCGTAGGAATATGTGAGTAAGCGTTGTTGAGAGTGACACCTTTTTAATAGGATTAGGCTGGTTATGTAAAATTTCATGTCTTAAAATAAGCTCAGCTGTCAATTCCATCGAAAAAAATCGCCACCAAATGTTGAGTAAAGTTTATTTGGTACTCCGTGCACTATGTAGGTATCGAAAATCACAGAACATTTCGCAGTTGTTCAGTTTTGAGGTTTGGTCTGTCCCTTCTAACAATCGAGGTTCACGCAAATATTGTCTCACTGAGGAATCTATCTGCTTGTAATGGCACCGTTTGTAATTTGTGGAATGTTATGACGCCATTTGTATATTTTTCGGAACGTTATATGAACTTGATCGGGCGACTGCGGTAGGTTTGACGGTCATGAGTGATGTAGCTTTTCCCGAGTTGTTGTGGATGCGGCAAAATGCCATAAAGGTTGGTTGTTTTGCTTGACGGAGGTGAAAAATGAACGTTTTAATCATCCAAAGAAAAATTAAATTCTGACAAAACTTGGTGGGACAAACACAAAGTTGGTGAACCAAATTGTAATGTTGGTGGGTCAGTGGCTGTGGCCTCACCATTTGAATGGGGAACTCTATACCCGTTAGGACGGCGATACGCTGTTACGCCAGATTGCATCATGCATCCGCCTCTTAGTACCATATTCAAATAGTCACCGCTTTATTCCATTCAATAAGTCTCCATTTCATCCATTAAATTAGTCACCATTTCATTTCATTCCACTAGTCACCATTTTATTACATTAAATAAGTCACCACTCATTCTATTCAACTAGTCCGCAAACCATTAATTCCACATTCCATTAATTCACGATCCAGTAATTTGCATTCCAATAATTCGCATTTAATAAATTCGCATTCTATTCATTCACAATCCATTAATTCAAATCCGATTAATTTATATACCATTTTTCACATTCAATGAATTCCCCCTTCCAATAAATATTATTGAGTGCTCGTGCGAGTAACATAGGCAATAAGTATGTATACAAATGCAAATGACCTTTCTTTGTCGTCAATGAAAAGTTCAATGCAAAATATTATATTAGAGCATTAGGGGAAATTTCGGCCATAGGCCATTGTTAAACCGATTATAGCAATACAACACTTTGGTAAAATATAGTTCTTAACTAAAATCTGCCTTCGTCCTCGTTCTACCTTTTCACTTAACAACTCGTGAAATAGTTGCAGACACATCACACTTAAAACGATGATCAACAGATTTCGCACATCCTCATTACATGCATCAATATACATTTCACAAGCATATCTGTCATCACAAAGTTCATGATTCTAAACTGCCACATCTCGTTATTGTTTTTATATCATACCGAACATGTTTCACAATACATATTGCATCAATATCCTGCATATAGCATATTCAACTATAATCGGTTTGACAATGGCCTGTGGCCGAAAATTATTTACCTAATGATCTAATGTAATATTTTGCATTTAACTTTTAATTGACGACGAGGAAAGGTCATTTGCATTTGTATACCTACTTAATTCCCACATCACACTAATTCCCGTTACATTAGTCCGAATAAGTCCCCATTAGACCACTTAAGTCCCTAACTATACACAGTCAAGCTGGTAATTGCATACAGCAATAGTTCTGGAACGTCAAAAGGCTGAGTTGGAAACCCCTAACCCTGTTCCGCAAGACTGCTATCGCGGTTATTAAGGTCAATTAAAATACGACCACTCCCTTAGAACGAGAGCATCACCAGTCTCCTCCATCAATACGTCATTGCATATCATGATCCTAGAGGATTCATCTTTTCCTTCTGTTTCTCACCGACTTCCCGCATTAGCATCCGTGAAGGCGTGCTGCGAAGCTGTGAATCACGAGTGCCGGTTCAATGTGACGCGCGCGCCGGCCGTGTTCGTGCCACACGGCGGCGGCCGGTCACCGCCCAGTGGGCAGCGTCACTGGAGACGGCAACTGCGCCGTATGCCGCAATTGACACGCTGCTCCGGTCATGACGCAAGATCAGTGGGACCGCGCACCGTCACCAGCGGCGGCACGGGCGACGGACGGCCTTGCCAAAGCCACATGCGGGTTCCGATGGGAACTGGGCGGTGGGAGCCAGGTGATGGCGCCTGGTCTGTGCCACGAGGAGCGGGGGGGGGTATATACGGCAGACGTGAAAGCCATGCGTGTTTATGGGTGGACCGCCACCACGGACTGCCGTGTGTCCCACTCAGTCTACAGTGTGTCCCACTCAGTCTCAGTGTTCCAACTCAGTCTCAGTGTGTCCGATGGGCCAATGCTTGCCGCGCAGAATGTGACGTGCAGTGCAGCTTGTTTGTCGGGCCTGCTGTCGCCACATTGGTGTACTGTTTCCGCCCGACCTGAGGCGCAGAAGTTGACCGTGGCTGCAGCTTTGTTGTCGGGCCTGCTGGTCGCCACATCGGTGTTGTACTGTTTCCGCCCGACCGTGTGCAGCTTGTTTGTCGGGCCTGGCTGTTCCGCCACATCGGTGTACCTTTTCCGCCCGACACGTGGTGCAGCTTTGTTTGTCGGGCCTGCTGCGCCACATCGGTTTTGTACTGTTTCCGCCCGACACGTGGTGCAGCTTGTTTGCGGCGCCTGCTAGTAGCCGCATCGGTGTACTGTTTCCGCCCGACACGTGGTGCAGCTTGTTTGTCGGGCCTGCTGTCGCCACATTGGTGTACTGTTTCCGCCCGACCTGGAGTGGAAAACAAGTCACAGAAACTTGCGACACGTTTATAAGAACGTTCTATTTACTGTACAACTGTAAAACAAATATACAAAGTTATATAAAAAGCTTTTCGAGCAGTTGCGATGGCTTTCAATCCCGGGTTGTTTTAATAATTATCAATTCAAAACGTCCCGTAAGCATGCAATACCTACGATTTACGATTTGCTGCGACATCTGGCCGCCTGTTTCCCGTCACCAGCTCCAGGACCCGAGACTGTGCTGGTTCCGATCACTACTGTGGGTGTGGTCGGCAGCAGGGGCGGCTAGCTTCCGCCTGTTGCAGTGTCCGTGTCGGTGCCTCACGGATCGCCGGGCACGCTATCGGTCCGTTGTCTGGTTGAACCCGTTCACTGCACGGTCTGTACCGTCCCCGTGACCGACGGCTTCAGACTGCTGCAGCACCAAATGTTACCTTCGACGCCTGCATATGTTGCATTGTAGGGAGCCCAGTTCCGTATCCTATCGATTATCGATACATCGTGCACCAGAACTGGTATGTGGCTGCAGAGACCTCGACATGTGCTGAACTCTTTTCTGGACACTACAAATGTACGGGTCTTATTGCATTGCATTAAATATTAAAAGGAGTGTGCCTACTCACATTGGTCATGTGGAGTTGTTGACACTAGTCTGTACAACAGATTTTTCTGAATTTACCCAGTGTACTTCATTTCCCCAGAATCACTTTAGTTGCTGAGAATTATTCCAAAGCCGACCAATCACATTACTGGCAGTGCTTAATTATCGATAGTACCAGGAGAGCTTTCGCTACTAGAAACATTGCTCTTAAAGTTACAACCGCTAGCATATATTGTTAGCTCTGGCCAATAGAAAACAAAAACTTCGTGAGCACTGATAAAACAGCTTGCCGATCAGATTCTCGATCACTGTAAACAAAAACCTATACATTGCTAAATAAATGTTTGTTTATCGTCTTTAAGTGCGCCATTATTTGGTAACATCTTCGCTACTTGCAATGTTTATAGTGGACGATCGATTTATGATTTTGCAAACAAAACAAATGCAAAACAGAATATAAGTAAAAATTCAACTAAAGGGGCTCCAGACGTGAATTTTATCGTAACCAATAATCAAAGCAATAGCTTCTTATCGTAAGAAAAAAATATATTTGACATTTCAAAAGAGTAGGCTCACTCCCTTTAATGTATTTAGCTGGCACCGTGGCTTGTGTTTGCAGTGCATCACAGCCTTGTTTTTGCGGGCTTGTTTCAATGATTGCAGTGCATCACAGCCTTGTTTCTGCGGGTTTGTTTCAGTGTTTGCAGTGCATCACAGCCTTGTTTCTGCGGGTTTGTTTCAGTGATTGCAGTGCATCACAGCCTTGTTTTCTGCGGGTTTGTTTCAGTGATTGCAGTGCATCACACTCTTGTTTCTGCGGGTTTGTTTCATGTTGCAGTGCATCACAAGCCTTGGTTTCTGCAGGTGATTTCAGTGATTGCAGTGCATCACAGCCTTGTTTTCTGCGGGTTTGTTTCAGTGATTGCAGTGCATCACACTCTTGTTTCTGCGGGTTTGTTTCAGTGATCACGGGCGTTAGCTCAGCGCTGGACGAGCGGCGGTCAAGCGGCGGCAGCTCACCTGGTGGCCCCCGACGAACCTCGTCACCACGTATCAACGCCCGGGAGGTGACGTCACCGTGCTCCTCCTGCCACGGCACGCCGGCGGCGCGAGGCAGTCCTCAGAGGCGGCGGCAGCTGCCGAGGTCAGCTAGCCCGCGGCACCACGACGACGGAGTTCAGGAGACACGGGGCACGGCAGACACACGCGAGCAGCCGCGGCAGACACACGAATGGGAGCAGAGGGAGCCGCGGGAGCAGAGGGAGCCGCGGGAGCAGAGGGAGCCGCGGGAGCAGCGCCGAGCATCATTAGCCAACTGCAGCCTGCTGACAGCTCACCAGAGCCCGCCTAAGCTGCGGGACAGTCAGCCGGCGGCTGACACTAACGGGAACGGGCCCAAGGCAGAGCCGCAGCCACAGCCGCAGTCGCAGCAGCCGGAGGATGGCCTCATACAGCTGCAGGAGTCGGAGGATCGTGCGCCGGAGATGGAGCGTGGCGAAGAGCGGGACGGTCAGGAGCAGGAGAGGGACAGTCAGGAGCAGGAGAGGGACAGTCAGGAGCGGTGCCTGAGCCCCCGCCGCCGCTCTCTGACCCCCAGTCCGGAGGAGACGGTACCCCGGCCGCGTCTACCGCACTCACTACTAGCTGCCCAGCCATTGGCACAGGTGAGCACGGAAAGCGCCGCTGGTCAGACGAGTTAGGCTGACCTGACCTGACCTGACCTGACCTGACCTGACCTGACCTGACCTGACCTGACCTGGACCTGACCTGACCTGACCTGACCAGACCTGACCTGACATTCCGACAGCAGCTCTGACGGCCAGACGCATTAATTAGCTGGTAAGGGAAAACACCTTCCGAACCGCAAAGATGTTTGTGTTTGTCTGCCATTGTTATGTCCAATTCCATAGTCGCTTTGGCATGTTGTGGCAAAGATCCACACACAGGCCCTCATATGAATCACTGTATTTTCAACACAGGTCAAAATTCTGGAAGGCTCGAAAACTGCTACTTTTAACTATTTGTCACGATATTTCTGAGGAACTATAGTCATGCGATGGATAGGTATTTTATCAGGGGATGTATTCAATCACATAGTCGAATACACATGAGCAAATGCACACCCGCACGCACATGCACATATACATGTTACAGGGCGTATGAGAAATCCGGGTGTTTGCAAACGCCCTAGGATTTCCTAGTGCGTTGCAAACGCACCTGACTAGACCCAGTGGCGTTTTGCAAACACCCTTTGGTCTGTTAGGGCCGTTTGCAAACACCTAGGGCGTTTGGTAACCACCCTAGTGTCATGGCAAACACCTAGGGGGATGTTAAAGCCAAAATTAGTTTCGGCTGGCGAAAGGATTCCAAGCAGTTATCAGCCGCTGGCCCGAACTGTCTAAATTATGTGAAACGTATATCCCCGTACATAGGAGCTGGTGTACACTGTGAATAAAACACGTACCTAGGAGGCCATCACAATCTGTATTGTTACCAATATTTGGCTGTGTTGGAAACTGGCGCACTGCACCAATATTTTTGATACATTCGATCAGCAGGGCCTAGGCCACCCGTACTTACCCTTACGGCAGCGAGGCTCGCGCCGGAATCAATGTATTCCGGGCAATATCCACGTTAAGGATGATGAGGTTATGATTAGGGTCGGACCACACGCGTCACCCAGTAGGTTCATCGACCAATAAAAACGATATTTTCCCACTGACCGGAGTGTGGATGTTGGGGTAGTTGAAGACATTATTTGGTTTTTGGTACACAGAAAATAATGCTCTGACGAAAAATAATTAAAAAAAACATTTCCCGATATGAGCCGGCGACAAAAGACCGTACTTCAACCAGTTGAGCTATTACTGTAACTTGTTCTGGCCAGGCAAAACAACTAAGAATGCAGTGAGGTTGCAAGATCTAAATCGTTTTCAATGGGTATGAGGTATACATGCTGTTGAATGCCGACGCAGTTTATGAGCTGTTTTATTTCATATTTCCGTACAGGGGCGTCTTTTCTGAAAATGATTGTTAGGGCTCTAATGCTAACACTATATATTTTAAAATGTCATTCTTACCATGCAACGCCATAGGCCTAATATTAAAATGTGAAATTATTGGTAGAGCCTGGGCCCTACCAGGCCTATAAAAAGACACCTATGTTTGCGTATTATTTTCGAAAAAGAATGGAAACTTTTATTTCCACCGTTTTCTAACAAAAATAGACGAACAAATATTTGCATTTATCAATCTAAACGAGTCCTCGATACCGAGTGCTAATCGATTTATACGTTTCACCTTATAAGGCAAAAATATTTTACGAAAAACAAAATTTTCACTCACTTCTAGACGTGCGATTTTCTGGGGGGCTGTTAGAAAACAGTGGAAATAAAAGTTGCCATTCATTTTCCAAAATAATACCAAATTATAAAAAGTTCAAAACGGCGTCGGCATTTCAAAAAGAATGTAATATACCTTCATATCCATTGAAAACGATTCAGATCTTGCGACATCACTGCATTCTTCGTTTGTTTTATCTGGACAGGAACAAGCTACAGTAATAGTCAACTGGTTAACCCGCGGCACTGCATGCGGGTTTCGCGCCGAACACGAACTGGCAGGAGAGGATTATTTCCGCCTTCCCCCCCCCCCCGTTAATCTCGGAAAACCACGAAACGTAGCGGCAAAGCGAAAAAAAAAAACGGCATAGATAAACTCTATACAAGACTCTATCGAAAGTATTTCTAGTATTTTCTTGGATCAGCGTCTCAATTAGGTCACCAGTGGGTCATCAAAGTTCAGATTTTCAGGTTTTATGACTCTTTTCCAGAACCCCCGATTTATAACTCGGAAAAACCTATGGCTACGCTACGCGAAAAATGATGAGAGAAGTGTCTATGCTCCAGAGGTCATGAAAGGTCAAAAAGGCTATTTTTGGCAAAGCAGTTTTCGAGGATAGCATTTCACCTAACAAAGAGAGGAAAATAATTTGTACGCCATCGTGTTTGTCTCGCCAAGGCTCTTTCATTTATATGATTGGCGACCTGCTTAGGTCAACCTGTATATTTGACCTCAGGTCATGGTCATTTGATGACCCAGGTAGGTCATGTTTCATATGGGGCGATTTGGCCAGACAAGAGTAGCACAGTGATGTTGTCCGCTTGTCTCTATCTTTATTGTATCAAAATTTATTAGCAAATAATTGTTGATGACCTAAGATGACCTCAGATGACCTTGTGATCACTGAGCAACAATTGCACTTGGTCATCAGAGAATAAGCTAAAATAGGCATGATTATGGAAAGAATCAGCCTTGTTCCAATGCATATTATTGAAGAGAAGCATTTGTATATTGCCCATGCGCACTTTATAATGGGGAGGTCAGGAAATTGACCTGACCTTCGTCACCGATAAGAAAAAATCGAAGACATAAGACTTGTAGGTACTATATCCGTATGCAATTCCGCAGGTTTCAAATCTTCGAAAAAAGATCGTGGCTTTGGCACGAACACAAACATTTTTGAAGGTAAGGTCACTTGACATGAACTTGTGACCTGGCCTGAGATGACCTGAACTCAAAACTTTTCCAAAGTGTGGGTAATTGATGATCAAACAGGTTGTACGAAATTTGGCGGCGCTGCGCGCCGCCGTTTTTCCCGCTACTCCAGAAAAACCTGAGGGGGGGGGGCGGAAATCAACCCCCCTCTGCAGTGCCGCGGGTCTTAACCGATCGCCGGCTCAGATTCGGGAATTTGAGTTCTGTATTCTTCATCAGAAAATCACCATGTTTTGTGTGTACCAAAATCTAATTAATGTCTTCAACTACCCCAGCATCCAAATACGTAAATTGGATTTTTTGTTTGTCGATGAGCTACTTAGTGACCGGTGGGTCGAACTAATCATCACCCCGTCACCCGTAACTGGGATACAGCCCGGATACATTGGCCCAGCGCGCTCGCTCCGTAAGGTAGTTCGGGTGGTCTAGGCCCTGCCTGATCGACAGTGTATCAAAAATATTGTGCAGTGTGCCAGTTTCCAACACAGCAAAACTTGTAACAATACAGACTTGTGTTGCCTACCTGGTACGTGTTTTATGCACAGTTAACCAGCCATTTACTGGAATGCGTTCCCCCACATATTTAGACATCGGGCCAGCGGCTGAATAACTGCTTGGAGATCACCTTCGCCAGCCGCGAAATGAAAATTTTGGCTTTAAAACACCCTAGGGTGTTTGCATACACCCTAGGGTGGGTACAAAACGCGCTAGGGTGTTTGCAAACGCCCTTGGTCAGTGCAGCGGGCGTTTGCAAACACGCCCTTAGAATCAGGGCGTTTGCAAAACCCGGAATTTCTCATACGCCCTGTAACATACACACAACACACACACACCACACACACACACCACACACACCACACCTACACCACACACACACACTCTCACACACACACACACACACACACACACACACACACACACACACACACACACACACACACACTTTGCGCAATGACATACACATCGCACATAAATATGCAAACGTCACACACAGTGGATTTCTCCCATGCAGTGTTTTTTACGCTTACCGCTCATCGCAATGATGCAGCTCAATAGGATATTTTGCAATATAAGTGCAATATAAGAATACATAGGCAGGTACTCGTGTAGTTCTGTTTAAAAAAATCATCCGTAAGCATTTCATTGCGCCCTATTTCTTCTTTGAAGTAAAATGTTCTGCTGGTCCGCTGCAGATACTACATTGCAGTCTAATTTTCTCCTTCAGCGCGCGTTAATGGAATTACCCGAAATAAATCGTCGGTTTCAAACCCGTGTGAAGATGAGACGTTCTCTGGTGACCCAAGCCTCTTTGTTGCTGAGAGCACTGTCAGCTCTCTTCGAATGGTCGTGTAGAAACAGATACGAAATCCTAGTGATATATTTAATTTAGCTTTAGGCATGCATTTGGTGTCCGAAAAATGCATAGGGCTTTGATATTCTGTTAGTTGTATCTGGAAAACTGTTTCTGTCTTATATTCTAATTTACTTCATTTATAATTTTATCACCCCTTATTTATCGAAAGGTCTGTATATTGTTTAGTTCTACACTAGTGTAATACATGTGAAAGTACTACGTAAGAAGCTCTGCAGTGATCCACCATGGCATATATGACCTTCATCCCACCACGGAGTGCTGCGCGCCGTGCCGCGCGCCGTGTTTGGCGCCACCTTCACCCTCTCAGGGAAGATGTTTCGACTCCACCCCCTCGAATTTAAGTTTCAAAAAGTCATTTTGAAACTATTTCACTCATTTTGTGGCTGAGGTCAATATTGAGGTAATCATAGATAATCAAAGTTCATGTTTTCCTGTTTTAGAACTTTGCTCAAGAAACTCCAAAATATATCGGGAACTATGATAACTAGGAACAAAAAAAAAATGCAATCGAAAGCTCTTGAAAAATGCAATTGCACTAAGTTCCTTCAAATTTTAGCTCAGGCTAATAGGCCTGAGCTTCAGAGCTCCAATGCTCCAAATGTCCGAGGCAGAAAATCAGAGGTCATGAAAATATGTCAAACAGTTTTGTGTTGACAAAACTGTTTCTCATAAATATTTTTTTACCTGATAAAGATAAGACAATTGTTTTACTTCCATCGTGTTTGGCTCGTCAAGGCGCCTCGAATCATATTATTGTTGACAAGGTTAGTTTAACATAATGATGTGACATCAGTTCAAGGTCACGTGGTGACCCATGTAGATCATGCTGCATATTGGGAGACGTCTCTCGGCGGCAGAAACACATTGTTGCTGGTTTCACTTATCTTTCTTGATTCTGTCGAGAGCTATTGCCAAAAAAGTGTTGGTGACTTGGGATGACCTCAGCTGACCCTGTAGGGGTCACTGAACAAAAATTGCAACTCTATCATCACAAATGTCCTATGATAACATGGTCCATGATAAATTTAACTGATATCATGCGTAGCCTCGGAATTGGAGGCAATTGAATATTTATTCATTGACATATAATGGGTAGGAAACGAAATTGACCACATCTTAGGTCACCGACATGCACAAAAATCCGAGATATACGAACTGTGAGTATCTATGACCTAGTGAAATGCCAAAAACAGCGGCAATGCGCGCCGCCATTCTTCCGCTATTTCATAAAACCCTCAGACATCTAATCGCCCCCCTTCCCGCACGACGCGGGTTAAAAACACTCGTAAAAAACATGTTAACCCTATTCCTGGAGGGATGAAAAGTATACCAATCTGTCGGGGGGGGGCTTATTCGGCTCCCCCTTCAGATCTCCGTTGCCATAAGAGCTAGAAACATAAAACTTGGTGTGTGACTAAGCTCGACAATGAACTCTATTTTGTCAAATTTTGGTGACCTTGGGTCATTATCTTCAAGTCAATGGACGTCACCAAAAATTAGTTTTGTCAAACATGATATTTTCAGGAAACCTTGCCATTATCTCGGAAACTATGGCAGCTAGGAGGAATCCGAAAAAATCACTGTATAGCGGTTTAATTGTCTCTCACCAAAAAGGCATCAGAAATGACCTCAGGTCAATCGTTTGGACTGTAGAGGTCAACAAATGTTTAAAAAAACTGTTTTTCAGCAAATGTTTGTTCGTTAATAAATTTTTATATAAAGTATATACAACACTTATTTTGGTACCATCGTGTTTCTCTCGTCATTGCGGTTCGAATCATATCAACTTTGTCAAATATAAAATTTGACCCCGTGTCAAGGTCAAGGTCAAGGTCAAGGTCAAGGTCAAGATGACGTAAGTCGGTCAAAATGCATATCAAAAGACGCGTATTGACGAGACAAACATTTTGAGGCCATTTGCGAGTCTCTATGATGTTCTTGTCACGAGTTATTGATACAAAGGTGTTGGTGACATTGAATGTCCTTTCAAAAGGTCACTGACTAAAAAAAATCATCCTTTTTCATCAAGAAGGGCCTAAGATGACATGATACTGAAATAATTGGATTGATGCAATGCATTAAACCCTCTTTTCATTTGTTCCACATAACTTATATTGGAAGTTAGCATTGACCTGACATCAGGTCAATCAAATATTTAGATATCACCTGAAACTTTAACACATATTATTTTGGCGTGTTTTCTCTCACAATTGAAATCCAGTTTTTGAAACGTCCTGAAAATAAAAACTGCATCATTTTGGAAAAAAATAAAGTTAAAAAAATGGATTTCAAAATTCAAAATTTAAATTTTGCGATTTAAGCCATTTTGAAAAAACAATCAATCCTACCCGATTTATATTTTTGCTAAACACTTCTCTTCCAACACACAACTCTTATGAGCAAGTAGTGCCTCCATGAGGCCTTAACCATGAAAGATTTGGTTCCAAAACGCCGAAAACCACGCCCCCAAGAAACTGGTCCTGACCCCCTCCTAATAATCAATTTTAGAAAAAAAATAACACCATTCGATGCCGCAATGAAATGTTTAGGAAAAGCCAGCAAGGTTTGAAAGATTTCTGGAGTTTAGTTATAATGACCCGTACGCGAAAAACCTCGAGGGGCGCCCGATTCGCCCCCCCCCCCCGACAGTAATAGGGTTAATCAATTACTTATGATGAGTAAGCGTATACCTACATGCTCTTGTAGCAAACACGCGCAAAAAAACGACAATTTACTAGCAAGGTAGACCTACTGATTAACTATAACTGAATGCTGGAAGTGGTACAAAAACTCGATAAGATGAACCTATATTATCTAGTTGACTGAGACTATTAGAAACAGTGTAACTCAGTTTGTTTTTTCTCGAAGCATTTCATGTGTCGCACAATCTACAGTCCTTTGCATGATATCACGACACTTTCAGAGACAAATTGTACGCAGCCTTATAAAAGGCAAGCGAGGACTTCAATTCATCTGACGTTATGAATTGCTCTGACAACAGGCTCGCTCCAAAACTAATTGGGCGTTTTATCTCAGCTCAGGCTTATGGCTAGCCTACACTATACGTACGCATCGTTCTGCAAAAATATATGTTGATTAAACACGAGCACTCGCACACGCACGCACACACATTCGCACACAAACACACACACACACACACACGCACGCACGCACGCACGCACGCACGCACGCACGCACGCACGCACGCACGCACGCACGCACGCACGCACGCACGCACGCACGCACGCACGCACGCACGCACAGCTGTGTAAAGTGTACGGCCTTGACAGCTGTGTAAAGTGTAAACTGAGCAGCCGTGTGTCGGTAAGGCATGTCTGGAAGATCCAGCCTTGGTCCAGCCTGTTAGCACAGTGCCAAGACGCGCTCTGTTGTCAAGAGTATTCGTCGAACTTCCCGACTTCAAACGAACTTTGAAGGTGACTTTCAGAATAATATGAAAGCTTTCTGGCTTCAATGCTGGCAAGTGCTGTCGTAAGCGATATTGAACACGTATGAGCAGAATCGTTAGAAAACGCTGCTTTAAAACCTGTAAACATGCGATCAGCTATCTGGGAGTTATTAGTTAAGAAAATGTCAGGCATGGTGTGAGTACGACATCAGTAGTTAACATTACATATCATAAGTTTCGATGTAATTGAGCAAGTGAGACAATCTAAAGCAGCTCTGCACAGCAAACGAGCCGCTCCAAGTTAGTGCCAGGCAGGAGTTGACAAAGTCTTGCCAAAACCAGTTTGTGGGCTAGATATGTGTTTTCTGAGTTATGGAAGTGTGCCTACTCTTTAGGAATGTCAAATATATTTGTATTACGGTAAGAAGCTATTGGTTTGTTTATTGCATATGATACAATTCACGTATGTAGCCCCTTGAGTTAAATTTGTACTTATATTCTGTTTTCAATATTGTTTTGTTTACAAATCAATAAACGACCGTCACTATAAACAGAGTTCAGATCTTATCCAGAATGGTGCACCAAAGACAATAAACCCCATACGAACAATGTAAAATAGCCATCGAGGCTCTGTTCGGCAGCTGCTATCAGCGCCCACGAGCTGTTTTCTATTGACTAGCGTTAACGATATATGCTAGCGTTGTAATATAAGGGCCGTGCTTTTTGTAGCGAGAGCTCTCTGGCGAATGCCGATAATCTTGTGCTGCCAGCCTGATCTTGGTGAATTTTGAATATCTAGTTTACTCAGCAGCTAGAGCAAATCTGGGGAAATTAAGCATTTGGCTAAATACAGAAAAATATGTTCTATAGACCAGTGTCAAGTTCAACAAGTCCACATGACCGATGTGAGTAGGCACACTTCCCTTAACCGAAAACTGTCATATTTCCTGTTCTAAGAACGTTTGCACTTTCTATTGGACGAAGTATGATTTAAAACAAACTATTGAGTATTGGTGTATAGTGCATACGAGCGAAATCTAGCAAGCTTGTTTTCGAGGTAAGAATTCCTTAGATTCGGACCCCAATCCAACTTCTTTTCATTCTCGATCCACCGTTAGAAGACACACATTGGTAGTCATCTACTCTACTGACCTCTACTGCCCCACCCCGTCCCCCAGGAGCCCAGTGACGAGCTGGTACAGGTGGGGCGCACCCTGCGTACGCTGCTGCTGGTGCGCTGCCCGCAGACATCTGCTCTACTGACCTCTACTGCCCCACCCCGTCCCCCAGGAGCCCAGTGACGAGCTGGTACAGGTGGGGCGCACCCTGCGTACGCTGCTGCTGGTGCGCTGCCCCGCAGCATCTGCTCCTACTGACTCTACTGCCCCACCCCGTCCCCCAGGAGCCCATAGAGCTGGTACAGTGGCCACCTTGCGACGCTGCTGCTGCGCTCCCGCAGACATCTGCTCTACTGACCTCTATGCCCCACCCCTCCCCAGGAGTCCCAGTACAGCCTGGTACAGGGCGCACCCTGCGTAACCTCTGCTGTGCGCTCCCCAGACATCAGTCTCTACGACCTCTACGTCCCCACCCCGTCCCCCAGAGCCTCAGCACGAGCTGGTACAGTGGCGCATTCGACNACATGAAACGGTACGGGAACACACGTGCGCATTGACTGTGTCCCAATAATGAGGAACACATTCAACAGTTTTACCGTGGTTGTACCCTAATATGTATAGTTTTAGGAACGTTCAGCTGGATGGAGATGTAAAAAGTAAATGCCACTTCCCTGGGACAAACTACATACATACAAGCAATAGCATGCGTTAAAATAATTATAATAAATATTAGTTTTTCTGTATTTTTATGTGACACACGTACGGTTTCGGATTGATCGTGTTTCAGTTTAAAAGTGATATAACAATTTTTATATTTAACTAGTTAACTATGTGAAATAAATACGTACTAACATAAGGAGACGAACAGTATCTATAATTCATCACTATCTCTGATTTGAATGATATTTGTTTTGTAAACAAGCCATAGGTCCAGAAATAAAGTAAGTGCTCCAAGAAGCGTGACAACGTTCCTGATTGGTCAATGAAACAAATCGCACCCACCAAGTACGTCGCCGTCCTTGGCCAGTTAATCCACGGAATGCATCACGGTTTTCTGAAACGTTTATTGATTGATAATGGATCAAAGGTTTCGATAATTGTTTCATGTGTGCTCTGTAGCATATTAAAAAACCGTTTGTTAAAAAATTGGTTTGAAAACACAACAAATATGTTACATACATTACTACATTACTACAACATTACTACAACAAATATATTTTTTAAAGTTGTGAACACTAAATATTTCGCCGTCCGAGGCCAAGCTTAACTGCCAATTTCAATGCACTTCTAGCAAATGCATGTTGATAGTTCATAGAAGCTTGGTACATATTCGCAACAGATAGTATGCATGAAGCATATGATATGCCTTCACGGTAAATAACAATACGTAGGCAGGCTAATTTTCGCTCTGACAGTGAATTCGTTACCAAATGATTGTGAGTACCGACCACATATAAGCATGGAACGCTTATCAACTTTTATTTGAAAGTTGAAACAGGCACGCAGCCAGGATTTCGCCAAGGGGAGGTCAGCGCCACCTGAAAAGGGCTCCCTTCCCGAGCGTTACTTCCCAAACGTTGAAAGGGCCAAACAAAATGGGTGAAAAGGCACGTTACAAGGATAAAGAATGCAGCATGACATACATGGGATGGGCCGTACCATCTTTGAAACCAGCGACACCAATGTATAATCAGTTATACTTTCTTTGAATATTTGTTTAGGGCTTAGGCTAAAGACCTGGAACTCTGAAATAAACTGCGCCGCGCAGCGGCGCGAAAATTTTGAGCCTTATGCCCTGGATAGTGGATATGCATTCTCATCAATGCGTCGCATTGCGTATGGTGCAGACCTCTAAAAACGTGATTGGCGTGAGCATTTTTGAGGGGACAAAAGGACATGTTGCCCCCACCTCTTTCGATGGGGGGAAACCTGCGCCCCAGCCCCCCGCTTCCGCCGCCACTGTTAAGACATATATAAGCAGGCTGTTTGTAACGTTAACAACAGTTATGATCGTTGTGATTGGTACTTATGACAATGGTTATGGTTACAGTAAGTTTGCGGCTATAGTTGCTTTGACGCATTTCTGACGTAAACCAGATATGTCTTGACTATCGCCGAAGTTTCGGGAAATGAAACTTTGACTTCTACATGAGGACCTTCTTGTCCTGTGTCGAAAGTAGGTACTTAGCGCAGTGAGGTAATTATTTCAGCACAATCCGTTGTTCGATCTGCTCTACAAATCTGCTATCTCAGTTTAAAGCCCCATGTTAACCCGCAAGGCGTAGGGGTCTCCAGCCGAAAGCGCGGCGTAGGGGGGGGGGGTAAATTTTACACCACCCCCACTCGTATCTTCCGAACCAATATCCGCAGCGAGACACGCAAGGCGGCGATCGAAAGCTCTCAATTAAGCGAATCTTATGCATACCCGAAATTTTCAAGTTAGGTCAAATGTCAGGTCACGGTCAGGTCATATGGAAAAAAATAAAAAAAATCGAGTAATTACCGTTAATGGTTCATACTTTCAATTCGGTTTATTTGATTAAGACTATTCAATGCACATTAAAGGGCTCCCGTTAGCTCAGTGGGAGAGCGCTGGTCTTCTACCTATCTCAGTAGTGGCAGCCTGGGTTCGAGTCGCTTCGGCGCTCGCTATTTGCTCCTGACTGGGACTGGACTGCGCTGTGGACAGCCGGGTCGCACTCAAGACCAGTACGTCAGCGAGCGGGGCGGACCGTGTCCGGTATGTCGGCACCGTAAAACTTTCGGTCTCTAAAATTATGCCGCCGGCCAAACAGGAATTGCGCGATCGGTGGTGAGGTCAGGACCAGCGCAACAGGCTCTGCTAGCGCGGGTCCTGGACTCGGAAAAGCATCATACGAACGTTCCGGACTAAATTTATAAAAAGCTATCGAGGTTTAATACATATCCGCATAAAGTAAAAGTTAATTTTATGCAAAGGTAAAGGTCAAGATGCAGGTCACAAAAGTCACTGTCACCAATAGGTCAACCAAGTCTTTGGTGACACATGTTTTAAGGTGCTTTACACGTAAAAAGGGTAGAAAAACAGCAGCCATTTTACAACTTCACCCCAAAAAAGGTCAAAATCAGGTCATCTAAGGTCAAAATGGAACTGACAATATGAATAAACAATGCATGTTTCTAGGCTCAGTTTTTGTCTCATAAACACAACAATGGCAATCTAATATCTGTATCAGGTAAAAAAAAATGACGTCATTAGCTACTTATGCTTGGGGAGCCAATCAGTCACCTGAACAATAAAAATTACTTTAAAATTTGTTGAGATGTATGACACTTTGTTCTCTCATATATATTATATATAATATATATATATACTTATATATATATTCCGATATTAATACCTTGAAAATTACAATTTATGGAGGAAAATTTCCCAAAAAAGTTTGCATGAATTTGAGTGTCAAAAACCCCACAATTTTGATAATTGAGACTGCCATTAGTGACCAAATCAAATTTTCGCTCCCTTAAACAGTAAGTATTTTTGCAATTTGCATTTAAGCTATATTTTTCTACATGCATCAAATATTTATCGTTATTCAACCCAAAATGGCATGACATGACGTCATAAAAACGTCATTATCTCCCAAAGTTTTGATTCATTTTCAATTAATTTTTTAGGAAGACGTCACATTAATGCTGCATAAGGTAATACAACTTTAACGTTGTTATCTGTTATAGTCTTCGAGTTATTGATAAAATCCGGGAGAAGGTAAAATTTACCCCCCTTCCCTACGCCGCGCGGGTTAACCCTATTCCTGGAGGGATGAAAAGTATACGAATCTGTCGGGGGGGCTTATTCGCCCCCCTTCAAGATCTCCGCTGCCATGAGAGCCTAAAACATGAAACTTGGTGTGAACTAAGTCGACAATGAAATCTATTATTGTCGAAATTTTCGTGCCTTGGATCATATCTCAAGGTCAAATGACGTCATCAAAAATTATTTTTGTCAAAACATGATATTTTCAGGAAACCTTGCCATTATCAAGGAAACTATGGCAGCTAGGAGGAATCCGACAAATCGCTGTAAAGCGGTTTTAATTTTCTGTCACCCGTAAGGGATCAGAAATGACCTCAGGTCAATGGTTTGGACTGTAGAGGTCAACAAATGTTAAAAAACCTGTTTTTCAGCAAATGTTTGTTCGCTTAATAACTTTTTATATAAAGTTATTACAGCACTTATTTTGTACCACGGTTTCTCACGTTCCATTGCGTTTTGAATCCATATCAACTTGTCAAATCAAAAATTTGACCCCGGGTCAAGGTCAAGGTCAAAGGTCAGTGACGTAAATCGGTTAAAAATGCTATCAAAAGACGCGTATTGAGGAGACAAACATTTTGAGGACCATGTGTGAGTCACTATGATGTTCTTGTTACGAGTTATTGATAAAAATGTGTTGGTGACCTTGAATGACCTTTCAAAAGGTTACTGACTAAAAAATTTATCACTTTCATCAAGATGGGCCTAAGATGACATGATACTGAAATTAATGATTGATGCAATGTATTAAACCCTCGTTTTTCATTTAACATATACTTATATTGGAAGGTTAGCATTTGACCTGAACATCAGTCATCAAATATTAGATATCACCCTGAAACTTCTCAAACCATTTTATTTGGCATGTTTTCTCTCACATATCTTCCGGTTTTTTAAACGTCCTAATTTAAAAAAAAACTTGCATCATTTTGTTGAAAGAAAAAAAAGTTTTTCAAAATTTGATTTCAAAATTCAAAATTCTGAAAATTTTGAATAAGCCATCTGAAAAAACAATCAAATTCTCTACCGATGTCTGTTTTTTCAAACACTTCTCTTCAACACACAACTCTCCATGAGTGCTTAACCATGCAAAAATTTGGGTCAAAACGGCCGAACACGCCCCCCTAAAAACTGTCCCTGGACCCCCTCATAATAATTCAATTTGGAAAAAAGTACACCATTCGATGCGCAATGAAATGTTAGGAAAAATCCACAAAGTATTGAAGATTCTGAGTTGAGTTATGAATGACCCTACGCGAAAAACCTTTCCAAGGGGGGGCCGATTCGCCCCCCCCCCGACAGTAATAGGGTTAAAGGTGAACTATTCCCTTTAACATCAGCCCTATATGGTTATTAAGGGCAAAACACCTCGCTAGACCCCCTTCAAAATCTTGTAGTCTACGCCCTCTGCGAAAAACTGTTATTTGGTAGCGGTCATGGCAGAATCGTTTTCCAAAGAATGTTAGCTGGGACAATGCTTAATGAATATTCAGAGCTGGATAATAAGCATTTTTGCAACGTGTTAGGATTCCTGACCTGACTTTAACAATATCCCTCCTTTGAACGTTAAAATGCTTTTCAAATTGTGAACGTTTATGTGTCAAGTAGGTACAACGTTGGTGGGCCAAAAAACAAAGGTGGTGGGGAAAACATTGATTGCCTTACCAAGCTTTGTCTGCTTGACACGTCTATTGTTCCAAGGGACGGATTCAGAACGACAAATAAGGTGGTTTAGGCCTTAGGGGCCAAATCCCAAAATTGTATCGGATTACCATAAGCGCTTGACAAATGATGTTCGCCTTAGCCTTGAATAGGATGGTTTAAATGCATAGTTTGTGTTTTTAGTTGAGAGTTCCTTGGATGTTTCCTTTTCAATTGAAAAATGTATCGGCTGACCTGGCTGAAGGGCGGCATCTTTCTGAGGAGGCGGCACCTGGCTGAAGGAGCGACACCTGGCTGAATGGGCGATACCTGGCTACAGGGGTGGCATCTTTTGAGGGATAGCACCTGACTTGGGTGGCGTCTGGTCTGGTCTGGTCTGGTCTGGTCTGGTCTGGTCTGGTCTGGTCTGGTCTGGTCTGGTCTGGTCTGGTCTGGTCTGGTCTGGTCAGTGGCGGCACCTGGGTATGGGACGGCGCCTCGTCGAGAGCGGCACCTAAAAGGTGGCGGCACAAAAAGTGGTGCGACTAGTCTGAATGATCTGTTAGGCGTCGGTCGACGCCCCTGGGAGAGTATGATCGTGAATACCGACCAGTGGCGCATCCAGAAGGGGAGGGGACATGCCCCCCTCTTGAGCTCCGAAGGGGCCCAATAGCCCGAGGGGGCCCATAGCCGATCTAAGTGACTCGAAATTAATTTCACTTCGTTTTCAAACGAATCGCTAATAAAAATGCCCACTCTGATCTCCAGAGGGCCTTGTTTGACTTCTAAAGAACCCATGTTCACCTCCAAAGAGCCCGTTCTGGCTTGAAAAGGGTCATTTCTGCTTTGCAGAGGCCTATTTTAGCACGTGAAAGGCATATTTTGAACTAAAAGAGTCCATTCTGGCCAGTGGCGGCGGAAGGTATTTTCGGATAGTGAGCAGATAAACTAAGGGCGCCCCCTCGTGAATCCCCCCACAAATATCTCCTCGGATTAAGGCTGCAATATTTTCCCTGTAAAACGCCTTTTTTGGGGGGGCGATGACCGAGCTGGCGTGCTCTGGTAAAGCTAATACAGGTTTGAATCTCGTCCTACGGGAGCTTTTCTCACCTTCGCCCTACGGGGATCATAAAAAGACCTCCAACCTCCAAACTAACTAAAGTTAACTAAAGTTAACCTCCAAACTAAGCAGCATAGAGCAATGCGGTAAAAACCAGCATGTTGCCTGTCATGTGAGGAATCTAACTGTACCTAATTTGTATGTTTCAGGTCAACGGGATACCTTCCAGGTCAAGTGAATGACCACAAATCGACCACATCCCAAAATAGCGGCTTTGTTCTGTCTGTCGACATTATTAAAGTTATAAAAATACATTGATTTGGTCAACGTCAAGTTGTTGGTTGTTGAGTTAGCTATCTGACCATATATCGATTTTTATGTCTCGGTTAGTTAATAACCTCTTAGGTGAGGTCACGGAAATCGTCACCATAGATGGAAATTGCTATGGGCGATTAGCATCAGTAACCTCGACCCAATCACGTCCACAATAGCAATCAGAAAACATCAAAACTAGAAATGGGTATTGTAAACAAAAAACAAAAAATCCCTAGTCAAGTTTTGTCTCAGAAATTTGTTTGGTGATTTGGGTAACAAAAATGAAAAATAACATCATAAGTTTTCTTTATACTAGTGAGCCCATCCACCTGGGGCGGATCCAGAGGAGGGCTGAGAGGGGCGCGGACTCCCCGAGCCCCCGTGGCGGGCGCGGCCGTGGTTTGGCTTCCCCTGCAAATCCTCCCGGCTTGGAGGCCCCAAAAGCACGGCTAGACCCCGCCACCCGGGCGCCTGGGAGGCCACGCCCCTCTGCAGCCACCCCCCCCCCTCTGGAACCGCCAGTGGCCATCACTCCGTTTAAATGAGAGATATTGCTTTGAAATTGTGTTCGAATATGGACCATGCTTAGTACTTTTACATATATTCCGTTTTTAAACATTTATGTAAAAATTGATGTATTAGTGACTTTTCACCCAAAATCTTTTTTTGCATTTTTGGGGGTCAAAGACCCAAAACCTTAAAATATAAGATTGCCATTTAAAAGACAATGTCATGCTATAACTTTGACGTTTCTGTTTGCAATTTGCTGCAAAACTCTGTTGTCTACTATTTTCCCAATATTACTTTTACACGTGCATGACGCCACTAAAACGTAATTTTTACCAAAATTGTCGACCAATTTTAATACAATTTTGACAGCATGCGTATAATTGTTCCCGTTATTTTGCAATATCTCCTAAGCCAACAGCGGTATCGTTATCAAACTACCAATACTTTGTTTCACATAAATTGAACACATTTTGACTGAAGGAAAAAGATGAGGTTATAATAGATCAACCGGAAATGACGTCAGAGTGACGTCATGTCCTGTGGTCTTTGTTGAAAATAGGGATTTGCGGAAAACGCTGTAAAAAGTAACACTTTTTTAAAGATATATTAAATTGTCATTAGAAATGACATGGTATATATTATGTTTGTATTTTTTTGGCTTTATTTCTAATTATTTGTTGTCTCGGCATTTTCATCATTTCCTGTGCAATTTAATATTTTGATAAATCCAAATGTTCTATTTTTTGCTTTCATTACAAAATTTCGAAAAATCTTAATTTTATCCATGAACCGGAATATATATAATTGAGACGAGTCCAATTAATATGTGTAGGAAATTTGAAGTCGATATTTTCACAACTGACTAAATTGTGACATTTCGAAGACAAATTTTGACCACCTATACAATATTACCATAGTGTAAATACTGAAGACTTAAGTATTTACACTACGGTATTACCATGCATAAAAATTGCATTTCTGTTTTTTGCTTTTTGCTTCTATTTGTATACAACAAACAGTGTTAGAAGGTCATTGTTCGCGTTCTAGTCGAAAAATGAACCCATAGACATATGTTACAACTCCTAATGACCGTGAACTGCAGTTTGACCACCTTGTGACCTCGGATGACCTTGACCTGACACAAGGTCATAAACAGCTTATTATGGTACTTGGAAGTGTCAGATACACGAATCATACCGATTTATCAACTGCTTATGCGTATAATATCGCATTTCTGCGCGACATTTCCATCTACCGGACTTTGATGACACGATCAAACATCTTGTCTTTGACGTGACCTGTGACGTCATCAGTGACGCTGAGGTTACCATTTTTTTTAAATGGCAGGGCTAACGAATTCCGATTTAATTTTTAAGGTCGGTTCAGTAGTTTCGGGGATCAGAGGGGGCCTATAAATGCCCCCGCCGCAGTAAGTCGCGTTACAGAATATACGCCAGTAACTCGCTAGTCAAGTCATCCTCAGGTGTACGAGTGGGGACGGGGGGATGAGCACGAGGGAATGACAGGGACGAAGCTCCCTAATTCCGCCTCTGTATGTTCGGTTCGGCGTAGACTTGGAGTGAAAATTCTACTTTTATCAATTAGCTTCAGCTGCAACGATTGAATCATATTTCGGACACTGTTCCATCATATAATATTTGTATTACGTGCTACATTACTGCTTAGCTGGTAATTGGTAAAATGCAGGCACGTAGCCGGTATTTTTCTCAGGGAGCGGCAACGTCGGAAAAAATCAAATTTTGCTCCTCAGCCATATGCTGCTGACCGGGGGCAGCATATGGCTGTGGACTTATCCCTACCCTAGGACGAAGGGTCGGGTTTTTAGACAATCCCATTTTATCTAGTGGATTTTGTTTGCTCACGGGGGGAGGGGCATGGCCCCATGCCTACCCCTTGACTACGTCCCTGGTAAAATGCATATTTCTCTTTGGCCACTTTGACTAAAAATGAGTAATGTTGTTGACATACATACATGCACGTACTTAAGCTGCTGTAAAAGTTTGGATTTACATTTGAGACGATATTTCAACTCCTCCTTTATTGCAGGATTCGGTATGTGTATTTTGCCCATTTCAGGACAAACACGGTCCTCATAGAACCACTCCACATCGCGCTCACCGCATGGCCAGATTTTGCCCGCTTCAGGACCAACACGGGTGCGGCATAATCCTCATATTCAGGACCAACACGGTCCTCATATAACTGCACACAAGGGTGGATCCAGAGGGGGGGGGGCACGGGGCCATGCCCCCCCTAAAAACCACCCAAAATCGGCGCAAATTTGACAAATTTCCTGAGATTATCGTAAAACTAAGCAACTTTTACTAAGGATTTTTTTTTTAATCAGTTCCTGATACATAAGCAAGCGAAATCCGTTGAGTTTTCTAGATTATGTTTGGCTATGACTTATTTTGGGATTTGGCACCCCCCCTCCCAAACTGACAAATCACCCGTTCTGGATCCGCCTATGACTGCACAACAACATTGGCTCGCCGGCATGAGCGAAATTTCGACCACTTCAGGACCAACACGACTGCGGCATAATTAATTATATTCAGGACGCAACATTGCATGCACAACAACATCCAACAACAGGACAACAACATATGTAGGTATATTGTATTTGATATATGTTTTGTTTGACCACTGAAGATGGGGGGCAAAACAATAGTTTTTTCCCCGCTTGATTTCGCCACGCGGGGGCGGCTGCCCCACCCCCCGAATCCGCCGTCCCTGTTTAATATAGATCAAAAGTCGCTCACGGCCATTGCGTACATCTTACATGCACCCATCTGGACCGTTTTTCGCGAACTTTAGCCAGCTGCATTGTCACCTTAACAAGGAAACTTTTCGTCGCCCAGGACTTATCGGACATACGTCACAATCAACTATCTGAAATTCCGCAAAGCAGTCGTTAACAGAGCCGGTCCAGACGGCAGAATTAGGTCAGGGGGAAAATGGCGAAGGACACCACAGACACCCCCAGCTGGGGCGAAAGATCGCAGACGGGTGACCGCAGCGGTTNCGCGATGTATGGCTATTTTTGACATGAAAAGTTGTATTTCAAAATATAGTTAAATCGTGTTTGAAAAAATCAATCCAAGGTGAACTATTTCCTTTAACTCCATGGTAACTTCAGGGTGTATCAGATCTTACATTGGACCCGACTGACTCCTTCCCCAGCTATAAATATTGGACGTTAAGTGGACGTCTTTGTGCGTGAAATTACTGACAACACTAATATGTCTGATGAGCGAGGATATATTGACCAAGCCGATACTGTTGTCATGGAAACTAAAGCGGACAACTAACACAACACTATGCGGACGACCCCTTTGAACTCCATGCTCCCCTATTGGGTACTCCAATAATAACTGACTAATAGTATATGCGTCCGAAACGCCGTCGCTCCGGGGAGCAGTTTGTGCTTATTGAAACTGATTGATTTCCGTGATCACGTGCCAGCAAACAATGCACGGCTGCTATCGCTCCGATGGTTCTCGATGACAAATTACGGCAACCATGTACACAGTTCATTGACTGACCCCCGCCTCTTCTGCAGGTTTCGAGGTGGAGACTATCGGAAAACGTGTCCGTAACGTGTCCCAGTCCCATCCGTCTGCCATAACGAACGGCGGCGGCGACGGAGCCGGACCCGACACCGAGCCGACCTCGTAGCCGACTCGGTACTGACCTCGGTGTCAACAACACAGCTGGCCTCGTATGCGACTCGGTGCTGACCTCGGTTCCGGCTCGGTGCTGACATCTACGCTGGTATCGGTGCTGACTACCTGTGCTTGCTGCGGTGTCAAGCTCAGTAATTGAGCTCGGCTACTGGCCTCGGTATGACCTCGTACGGCCTGCGTACTGCCTCGATACTGACCTCGGTGCTCACATCTGCGTTGGTCTCAGTGCTGACATCTGCGCTGACCTCGGCGTCGAGCTCAGTATTGAGCTCGGTGCTGACGTCTTTGCTGACCTCGGTGTCGACTGGCTGCGGGCAGGCCACAGCTGCGGGGCGGCATTTGGGCTCGATGTGGCCAGAACGATGTCTATAGGAAGCATGGGGGTACCCCGCGGCGTAGGATCTCGCGCAGGGCGCGTGGCGTGCCGAGGATCCCACTCACAGGAGATTGTGTATTGCGTTAGATTGCGGTGTTGTGCTCGGCCTGCGTGCGCACGATGGGAGGGGGTGCCTTACTGGTGCGTTTACAGCACGGGAGGTGGGCTCTGGGCTGCACTGCAGAGACATCTACCGACCGCGGCGGACAACTACCTTGCCGAGCTGGTAGAGAGCGGCCACCTTGGTTGAGTGCCTGGCATTCTGCGTGCATTCGGTTGAGTTAGCTTTACAGTCGAACGTGAATGGTCACATGTGGAGAGATTAAGGATTGCAGATAATATAGGGCATTCTCAAGGATGCTAGGTACCGCTGGTTGTCATTCATGATGTAATGCATTGTTGCTCCTTAGGATGGGAACGGCTGGATAAGAACTGGGGTGGGAGTACGGGAAAAGAGTGTGAGTCGAGTTATCTTGCCGAAATTTGAGGTGAATGTGCATCTTGTTGGCGGGTTGTGTGACGCACTCAAATCTATGTTGTGAAGCGCGGGTGTGTGTTTTAAAACACTATCATGCCATCAATCCAAGTGCCTTAATTTGTCGTGTGCATTGTTCCTACATTCCTTGGGATTTTTGCCCGCCATGAATCTTAAACGCATTGCTTTTTCTTGATGGCATGTCCCTATTTTATATCAATGTTTCTTTGTATGTGACTGAATAAAGACAACTTCAAATTAAGTGATTCCTTTTTACATTAGATACTTTATGTGAAAATTCATCATAGCATAATTAATCGCTTTTTTGTCCAATTGTCTGACCAGCCTGTCCTAACTCCCAGTATCTGACCTGTCTGTCCCAGTGGCTGACCAGTTTGTCCCAGTATTTGACCAGTTTGTCCCGGTATCTGACTAGTTTGTCCCAGCATCTGACTAGTTTGTCCCAGTATCTGACCAGTCTCTCTCAGTGTCTGACCAGTCTGTCCCGGTGTCTGACCAGGTTGTCCCGGTTTCTAACAGTCTTCCGGCTGGGACAGACTTGTCAGACACTGGGACAGACTGATAAGACACTGAGACAGGCTGGTCAGACACTGGGACAGACTGGTCAAACACTGGGACAGACTTGTCAGACACCGGAACAGACTGGTCAGATACCGGGACAGACTGGTCAGATAACTAGGGCAGGACTGGTCAGAAACACTGGACAGACTGTCAACACTGGGACAGACTCACAGATGGTCAAACTCTGGCAGACTGGCAGAACACTGGGACAGACGTTGTCAGACAAACCGCACATAGACTGGTCAAGAACACTGGATATGACTGGTCAGACAGCCGGGACAGGACTGGTCAAATACTGGACAGACCTGGTCAGAACTGGACGAACTGGTCAGACACATGGGACTGACTCACAAGACTGGGCAGAACTGGTAGACACTGGACAGACTGTCAGCCCCGGCACAGACTGGTCAGAATCTGGATAGACTGGTCAGACACTGAGACAGACTGGGCAGATACTGGGACGACTGATCAGACACTTAGGACAGACTGGTCAGTAACACATGAGACCAGGCTAGTCAGCACTGAGACAGACTGGGGCAGATACTGGAACAGACTGATCAAGACACTAGAACAGACTGGGTCAGATACTGGGACAGGAGAATGGTTCAGAAATACTGGGTGCAGACTGTCCAGCATACTGGGGCAGGATAACTGGACAGACCCGGTGGCTTGCAGATACCAAGCGGCGCTCTAATCTGATACGTTATCTCCTCTCCCGTGAACTTTCTCGGATATCGTCGCTGTGAGGCGGGATTCGTCTCGGACAATCTCTGACAATCTTTGCCACCACTGACAATGAGAACTATGCGATCCGTGGCGGTCACAAGATTCCGGAGTCTAGGGCACTTACACCTGATATCTGTTGGTCGTTGAGTGCTGCTCTTACCAAGCAAAATATGGTAGTCCGAAGTCCTTAGAAGACGTCAGTGCCGTCGCCAACTATGAACTACCATACGTAAGGAGAGACTGGGGAAACAACAGCGTTTCAAAGGCGACTCGTTCACAGCGTTCGACTACAGCGTTCCAAAGGCGACAAAGGCGGTACGATATTGAAATCTGAAAGGTCAGGGCGGTGTGCCCCTTGGTGTCGAACCCCCACATATGCACACACAAACACACCCAGAATATGTATGGTGTTCTTATTACGGGCTGCAGCTACCTCACGAGCTCAACCAGAGAACCATAGAGCTGATATGTTCTGACTTGGTAAAGCGAGGGTGAGAAGTGAGAACGCTGACATGTCAACATCAGGAGAAGACCCGTACTTTGTGACGAGACATAGCGCTTTTCATTATCAGCGGATTAGCATACGTACGTTGAATGTTTCTCCACTAAACAACGACATGTACGATATGATTATCTTCGATGGGTGCACCAGCGACTTCCCATCACAAATATCCCCGAATCACACCATTGACCGGTTAGTCGCCAGTCGGACTCCTCTCCACCCGTTGAGACCCTTTCGCTCCTGACTGTTGCTGAGTGCTGACCCGGCGCTACCCGTTCACAGGCGGCCGCGTCGTCGAAGGGGGGGGGGGCATTTTCAGTGTCGGGCCGGGAGGGCTGGATGTGCAGACTGCCGGAGTACGCCGCATCGGTCGACCGCCGTGGTGCGGAACAGTGTGACTCACGCGGCGTCATCTGAGGTGGGCGCTGACTCAGAGCCTGACGTCAGCGGTCTCCAGTGGCGCCGGGAGGGGCAGCAGTGGGGGGGGGGGGGTCGCAGTGACGGACGCTGAGCGGAGGGGGAGGCAGCGGCGCCCAATACGCCGGCCGCGACTCAGCCTACTGCAGGCCAGCCGACCGGCGACCAGTGGAACTTCGCTCGAGGAAGGTGTCAAATGGGCCAGGAAAATACTTAAAGATGTTGGTTTTCTCTTAGGAATGAGACATCACTACGGATATCGAATTGATGTAAAAATTACTTATATCTTCGGTGGAAATGCCTTGAAAATGAAGCAAAGTCAACGTTAAATAATGCGAAGGGGCGAAAGCGGCTTAAGTTCCCATACGTCATAACAGTCCATTAAAATGCATTAATAGTCATTGGCAATCAATCTTATACAACTCTATTCCTGGAGGGATGAAAATATACGAATCTGTCGGGGGGGGGGCTTTATTCGATGACCCCCCCTTAGATCTCCGCTGCCATAAGAGCTAGAAACAGAACTTGGTGTGTGAACTAAAGGTCGACATGAAATTTATTTTGTCAATTTTGGTGACCTTGGGTCATTTTATTCAAAGTCAAATGACGTCACATAAATTATTTTTTGTCAAGACATGATAATTATTACAGGAAACCTTGCCATTAATGCTCGGGAAACTATGGGAGCTAGGAGGAATCCGAAAAAATCACTATAAAGCAGTTTTTAATTGTCTTTCACCTATAAGGCATCAGAAAAATGACCTCAAGGTCAACTGATTTGGGACTGTAGAGGTCAACAAATGTTAAAAAAACCTGTTTTTCCAGCAATGTTTGTTCGTTAATAACCTTTTATCTAAAGTATATACAGCACTTTTTTGGTAACATCGTGTTTCTTTCGTCATTGCGGTTCGAAATCATATCAAACTTGTCAAATCGAAAATTTGACCCCCGGGTCAAGTCACACGGTCAAGCTTGACGTAAGTCGGTCCCAAATGCATAACAAAGAGCGTCTTGACAAGACAAACTTTTGAGAACCATTTGTGAGTCTCTATGATTTCTTGTCCCGGGTTATTGAATAAAAAAGGTGTTGGTGACTTTGAATGACCTTTCAAAAGTAGTCACTGACTAAAAAAATTCATTCCTTTCATCAAGAAGGGCCTAAGTGACATGATACATGAAATAGTTTGATTGATGCATGTATTAAACCCTCGTTTTTCATTTTCAACAATACTTATATTGGAAAGGTTAGCATTTGGACCGACATCAAGGTCATCAAATATTTAGATATCACCCTGAAACTTTCCAACACATATTAATTTGCCGCATGTTTTCTTCACACACTTGATAAAATCCGTTTTTTTAAACGTCTTGAAAATAAAAAAACTTGCATCATTTTGTGAAAAAAAATAAAAGTTAAAAAAAAAATGAAAATTTCGAAATAGCCATCTGAAAGAACAATCAATTCTCTAACCGATGTCCTGTTTTTGCAACCTTCTCTGTAACACACAACTCTCCATAAGTGCTTAACCATGCAAAGATTTTGTCAAAACGTGCCGAACACCGCCCCCACCTAAAAACTGTCCTGACCCCCCTCCTAAATTACTCAATTTTGAAAAAAGTACACCATTCGATGCGTCAATGAAATGTTAGGAAAAGCCAGCAAAGTTTGAAGATTTCTGAGTTGAGTTATGAATGACCCGTACGCGAAAAACCTCAAGGGGGGCCGATTCGCCCCCCCCCCCGACAGTAATAGGGTTAAACCATCCAGAGGCATACAATTGATGATGATTGGGGCTTTAGGGCGCCGCAACAAAATAGTTATATGGCGCCCATGCATACAATTGTCCACGTACTTCTAAAGATAGACAGATCAAAATACAACTAACGTTGAATCCATGCACAACGGCAGCTCTCTGTCGGTGAAAACTTCGGCGCACGGAACCTGCGTTCAAACCCGGACGCAACGCAAAACAACATCATCGGAGGGCAAGAGTGAACGCCTTGCTCCTTTTAAATAAATTTATTGGTACGAAGAATCCATGGAAATATCAAAACATCCTCAGTTGCATTATAGTTGTGACTCATGCGCCTTCCATGACCAAAATAATCCAGCCACAGTTACTAAGTATAATCAATACACAATCTGCCCGATCATTCGCGGCCCGTGGCCTCTCTGCTTCATCGCCTCGACTCGGCTCAGCTCCGCCCACTTCATCCGGCGAGCCATTCGGCCGCGGGGCTGGCCGCGCTCGGCCCGCGCACTCGCACTTGCTGTCACACGCACACCGATTACGGAGACACAGATATATGGGTAGATAGGGGTCCGGCGGCGGCGGCGGCGGCGGCGGCGGCGGCGGCGGCGGACGGAGGGTGGCGGCCCGGCCGCTCCGGGCAGACAGCCGGGACCGGGCCGCTTCACGCCAGCCGCGGCGGTTCCACCACTCCGTCAGGCGGTCACGCGCGGCGCAAACGCCAAGCGCGCCGCAAACGCCACGCGAGCGTCACCTCCACCGGGCGGCGCAGCTGACGTCACGTAGCGTGCCGCGCCGGGCGCATTTCAACAGGCCACACCTGGATACTGCACGCGCGGTGTGGGCGCCTTACAACAGGCGACACCTAGGCTTCTTCTTCTTCCTTAACCTGTGGGAAGGGAGTGTTAATGAGGCTCAGGAGGAGGGAGGGGGCCATGAGCGACACCCTGACTCGCGATATCGCTGCATGATGGCTCCTAGACAAGATGCTGCCTAGACAGCAAGCGAACACCGTTACGTAACGTGATTTATGACACTGATAAAGCCAGTATGGCTTCCGAATAAAATCAGCCCACGCAAGGCCGACACATGACGATTACAAGAGAAACTAAACGAGCCACAATGAAACATATCTGCTGTGGTGCTCCCGACACATATTTATCGATTGATGTTCTTCTCAAATGACAGCCAGGTTATGTACCACGTGCGGTTGTCATATTGGAAACACGGCGCTTAAAAGGAATGTTTCACCTTTGTATTGGTTTTAAACTGTATTGGTTTTAAACTAAAAAAAATATATTTGGGAACTTTATTTAAATGTCTAAATTGCCAAAGTCATTTTCCCAGAACTTAACCATTTTTAAGCAATTTAATTAATATTTTGCCAAATGACCCCAGACTGGTGCAGCCGCTGATTGGCTGAAAGCTTCAAGACGAACTTCCAAGATATTTGGTCTTGGGAGAGAAAAAAAAAGTATTTATCGAACCTAGACTGGATCACCTGTTGCTATTACGATAATAATATATTTGTATGTATTGAGGTGCGCCAGAATTGTCTACAAATATTTTTTCTTCTTCTATATAGCTCTCTATAGCTCAATGACGTCATCTTCCCAAATTTAACAGGCTTAAATTTTAAAAGTTAAGTGACTTCTCGGGAGACAAATATCACAATCGTTTTCAGCAGCACTTACTTCATATTTTATACTACAACGGGCGTATATTCGAAAAATTTCAGAAAGATGAAACATTCCCTTCAACCCGGCATGGGCTGGGGTGGGGTCTTAGCCGAACGCCATTGGCTGGGGGGGGGGGCGTTTTTCGCCCCCTCATTATCTTCCAAACCAATAACCGCGGCGAGACGCGCAAGGCGGAAATCGAAAGCTCTCAATGAGTCCCATCTACAGCACACGTGAAATTTCCAAATGAGGTCACATGTCAGGTCACTGTCAGGTGAAATGTAAAATGTTAGATATGAGTTTTTGGGACATAATTTCCATCCAAAGCCTTAGATTGAGACTATTATCACACAAAGTGCTCTCAAAGGTATGATGCATCTCCTGTATACACATTTATTTTTCTGTATCTAGACAAGAAAATCTCCAAAACGTACTTTAAAAAATGACGTCATGAGGTATCATACTTTGGGAGCCATCCGTCATTCAAAAATACAGATATTGCGTTGAAACTTTGTTTGGGTATTGTACATATGGGGTTCTTTTAAATATATATATATATATATATATATATATATATATATATTCCTTTTTTAATATACAAATATTGACTATCAGGGCATTTTTCCTGGGAGGTCAAAAATCAAAATTTTCCCAAATCCGAGATAGACATTTTCTACCCCTTGCCATTTACTACATTTTAACGTATTTTGATTGCATTTTGCTTTATGAATGGCTTTGTACAGCCTAACTGTTAGAGCTTAGCTAATATTTGCGTCAAAGTCGTGTGTAGTGACGTCACTAAATTCGATCTTACTTAACCCGTGCACGTGCAGTGACAGAGCACACGGGTCACCACAAGTCGCTACATACAGGCGCTGACAGGGTCGACAGTGACACGCTGGTAACTTCAGCGAATCAGCTGCACAACGACGTAGCAGCAGAGTCATGATGTGACGAGACTTTACCGACACCAGAGTGTTGCCGCTATGATGAGATTCAAATTGACGCATTACAATTTAGCTCCTTCTAAGCTCTCAGATATGCCTGATCATGTGCCAGCTTCGATTCACAGAACCATCGAAAACCACTGAAGGTAGCCACGTTTCACGGCATCAATACAAACAAGTGCGCCACCACCAGCTGCAGCGGCAAGCACGCACACTCGGACAAATGCCACAACAAACCTCAACCACCACCCTCCTTGTGGCCAACCAGAAAACGTGAACCTCCTGGAACATCAATGACCCCCCCCCCCCGACGGTCTCCTTAGGCCTCTTTCGGAGCAGCAGAGATCTACTGACGGGAGCCCCCCCCCCCCCCCGGAGCAGCCAGAAGTCTGCTGACGCGACCTCTGCATGTCTCTTTAACATTATTTCAAATAAACAAATGCAATCCTGGGAAAATACATGAAATTTTCATTTACTTACGGAATGAAATAACATCATCCTCACTTGTGTCGGAGATCTTCAGAACTTTGCAACTCTGTCCACAATTTGCACCTCCACCATCACTCAAGCCCCAGAAACCCAGTCAAGCCACCCCCGCCGCCGATCCAGCCACCGCCGGTTTGTAAGGCGGACAACTATTGGCTGACGCAGCGTCTTTGTGACTGCTATGACCTTACTATAATGAAAAGCCTCGACTCGAATACCCGCTAAATGCGATATACTACATCCAATTCCGTGCCGGCTTGTGTTTACAACTATCCAATCAGAGGTGGTCTCAGGGTCGAAGTGCCTCGGTGCACATAAGTGGGAAAAGAATCAGGTTTTTCGAGAGTTATGATCGTATTTGAAGGTGTGGAATAGCAAAAAGCAATAGATAGCTGCCTGTATGTAGGACGGATTTGTAACGCTTAGTTTTTCAGGGATATGTATTGCTAGGAAGAAGCGTCACTAGCAGACATGGACCATGCCCCCAGGCGTTTTGGCCTTTGAATAAGCATTGTGGCGACGGGCGATATGCTATAGCACTTCTGCACATTACAAACTATTGCTCCGTGCTTACTTTTCCCATGTGCATTGTGCATGTTTTTCGCCCATCGGAATAGCAGAACACCGTGAAAATAGCCCAAAATCCTTCGGGATCCTGGATCCGGGGTTCAGGCATCCAGTGAATCCCATGTTATTTTATGAAGTTTGTGATAGCCAAACAAACAAAACAGGCGCAGACAATGGGGAGAATTCAGACGCAAGAAGTTGCAACGCAAATTAGAGCTGTAGTGCCGATATCGTGATCAGAATCTTGATTCAAAATTTGAGGAGTCTGGAATCTTAACCCATGTCTGGTCAATAGTTTGTTTACTTTTTGGGGTTTTAGGGCGGGTCGACACCTCGGGTCAATTTGCGTCCAACAAACGTCACAATGTTTTGGCCATCTGGAGTAGTGCGAACCATTACTTCTTTTGCAGTGCTCTGATCTGTACCTGTAACGCGGCCCTCGTGGCGGTCTCGAACACCTCCCGCACGCCCTCCTTGCTCTTGGCGGAACACTCGAGGTAGGCGAAGGCGTTGATCTTCTCCGCCATGGCACGTCCCTCCTCGGGCCGCACCGGCTCCTGCTTCATCTTGCTCAGCTCCTTCATCGTGTTCGGGTCGTTTCGCAGGTCCTGACACGGGTCAGACGAAGCGTCAACGTAAGGCAAACGACATTCAGTCATTCACGGTCAGGCAAATCGGTAACTAACGGCTCATATACGGTGAAGCTCTGTACTGTAAAGGATGTTATCAATTACCTATGATCAAAAATGACGAAAATATTGCGTATTCTGTTCCTTGCCTAGTGATGATCCCTACTATTAATATCGATGCCGTCAAGACTGCTACACACGCTCGCAGATTCTACAACCACTACGATAAGAACCGTTCATACTGCGATGCAACTGACATCACCGACACCTCTGCCCCAGCCTGCATGCCAGCGAGGGCGCTCACCTTTTTGTTTCCGACCAGGATGATGGGTACATTAGGCAGAAGTGTTTACCTCCGGCGTCCACTTCTCGGGGATGTTCTCCAGCCAGTCGGGCGAGTTCGATCGAGAACACATTCAGAATCACGTCCGTGTCTGGGTAGGAGAGCGGACGCAGCCGGTCGTAGTCCTCCTGGCCGGCCGTGTCCCACAGCGCCAGCTCCACCTGGTGGCGACCCCGAGAACTAGCGTCATATACCGCACCACGCCGCACAATCAGCCGTCAAACGGCGCCAGCTCCACCTCGTGGTGACCCGGCAAACTAAGGTCACATACCACCAGACACCCTGGTGGTGACCCAGAAAACTACTGTGACAACGCCAGACATCTGGTGGTGACCTTGCGCACTACCGTCGAACACCGCCAGACACTTGATGGAAACATTGCACACTACCGTCACAAGCCGGAAACCCGCCATCAAACATCCCCATCACCGTGTAGCACCAAATACCATCATCAGCTGATACAATAGACAAACAGCATCAAATTTGCATACTGAAGAAAAACTGCTAAAAGATATAAAAGCCACTGAACACGAAGCAGACCAACTTAACCCCGAGGACAGCGCTCTCACCTGCTTGCTGTCGACCTCGATGTCGGCGACATAGTTCTCGAAGACGGTGGGCACGTACACCTCGGGGAACTGGTCCTTGCTGAAGACGATCAGCAGGCAGGTCTTTCCGCAGGCGCCGTCGCCGACGATCACCAGCTTCTTCCGAATCGCCGCCATGAACTCTGCGGCACCGAGAGCGGCAGGCGCGTCACACACGGCGCACGCACGGCGCTAGGCGTAACTGTCGTGCTTCTACAAACACACGATGATGATGATTGGGGTTTAAGGGCGGGCCGACAACAAAGGTCACATGCCGCCCATACAAACACGTAATAGTCGCTTAATCGTGAACTATATAACACAACAAACACAACTCACACTGAAGTTATTCATGGAAATGCTGTAAGAGAACGTCATTACATACATCGAGCTGACCAATGAAACCAGGAAGAGACTACACGAAGATGGCCAGGCACCGGTGTCCTACTGAGACACTGTGAGCCATCACACCTCTGCTCGCGCTGGCCGACCGTGGCCGTGGGGGACGTCCCTGTGCCCCTGTGTGTCGGTGACCGGCGCCGTCAAACTGCGATGGTCGACTGACAAAGGCAAACAGCCGCCGCGCTCGCTCCGCCGGCCGGCTGCCCATAAACAAACGGTGATAATTCGGGAGGGGTGGAAAAACAAACACGGGCGCCATGCTGACGCCCGCGGCCGGCGCTGCAACGGAGCCCGACCTCACCGCCTGAGGCGAAAGGCGGCAGCGGCTGTGACGAGAGCATGACGCTTCTGGTTATGTCCAGTCACACATACAACTGATGGTGCAGCTTTGTTGTTCGTTTACAAGTAACATAGATATTATTAGTTGCCAACTCTTTTTGTATCCAGTTTGATTTTTTTTGCATAGGGAAAGGAATGTCACATAACCCATTCAATTCATGTTAATGCAATATGTTGGATATACTATATTTGAGATATATCTGCTGCTCTCAATGGGCCAATACACATTTAATCATGTTGATTTAGACAAGGGCTGATTTCCACAAGGCCAACAGCTGAGCATTACACGTGCATGCCACTGATCAATGCTATCATGGACTACAGAGAAGCTGTCTGAAAGTTCAGAGGATAACCACATATCATGGACTAGTGAGTACTTATATGAAGTTAGAAGAATAACCAAATGAAAATAACATTCTGTCATTGATTACTGAATAGTTACATAAAGTTTGAAGGATAACCAAATAAAATTAGTTTTTTGGAATGGATTACTGAAAAGATAACTGAAATTATGAGGGTAACCAATTAAGAGGCTGGTATTGTTTACTAAAATAACAGACTACATTATCTTTACAACAATGGTTTCTACATAAATAATTGGTTCACTGAATTTCATACACGGCCTGTTTCTCCTCTTTGTTGTTCTCCTGCATGTTAGAAAAGTGTGAAAGTGATTCAGGAAGGGCATCATACAACCTTGACAGTGGCGGTGCTTGTTATCTGCTTGTTGTTAGAAGTGCTTGTTAAAAGTTAGTTTGTGGTCTATTTCAATAGATGTATACCATTCCATCATGAACAACATATATCATTAAACATAACAAAAGCCATTTCATCAATACAAATCATTAACCCCTTCTAGAGGCATCTTAACAACTGTTCTTCATGCAAAACAAGGATAAAGAAAGTTTGCCAAAAGATGCTCATTGCACATACACACAAAATAAAGTTAACCAGATCAAAATATGTAGACAAGATTGCATCTGGTGAGACTTCCCAGTAAATAATGCAAGCAGTCAAAATATGTCCAGGCATCCTTGCTAAATGAATTCAAACTAATGATGATGAATTATTATTTATTTTTTTGTAGACAGCAAATATCACTGGGCATCCCAAAAAAGTATCAGTGTGATATGGCATCACAGGTGACAGTGATATATTAATTGTATGTAATTTGGTTGACAAAGATTGTGATAACTTGAGTGGTAAGACCAGACAGATGTAGTTGGAGGAAGTGTAGTGGTGGCCCCTGGAAAACTATGCCATTTAATTGATGATAAAAATCACAGTACATGATTGGATGATGATGATGTGATGATGATTTGGGTTTAAGGGCGCCTAAACTATCACATGATTGTACTAAATCTTAACTAATCTGAGGTTAAATTGCAAACAGAAAATGAGTAGCAATAATTGAGTAGGTAAGGCCTTGATGATCATTGATTGGTAAATGTTAATATATTTTTACATTTGGAATGAAAATGAGAGGAATGAGATAACAAAACAGAATAGCTAAGATACCTTTGGGTGTGAAGAGGGGGACACCTGTGATTCCTTTTCTTGACCAATATAATCAACCACAAATGTATAAGTGTCAATAAAATTATGTCAATAGTCAATAAGTCAATAGAATTAAAAATAAAATCTCCACAATTCTGGATTTGGAATCACATTGGATTTTGCTTGCTTATGCATTTATAGCTAATTTAAAACAAACTTCCCTGATTATAAGCTGCTTAGATTTTCTTCCAAAACAGGAAATGTGTCAATTTTGCTCTGACTTCAGGTCCATATTTTGAGGGGGTCATAACCACCTTGCCCCCCCCCCCAAGCAGGATAGGAATTTTACTATTTTTTGTTGGTATAGGAGTACATCTTTTTGCAATGAAAGAGTACAAAAATAGCCTAATAGTAAGCCAAAAGTAAGAAATCTGATATATTAATGTTTAATAATGATGATTACCAACCTAATTCCCCAAGTAAAAAAACAGGTTTTCTCTGAACTTGTACTCTTTACCAATAACATTTATTTGTTAAACAATAAATATTCATAAGGAGTACAAGAAAATATATTTTTACCAGTCATAATTTGGGAGTACAACATTTGGTGATGGTCTAAAACCAACAAATGTGAAATTTTCTAACACTGCCCCTAAGTCTGCTAGTGCCCCACAGGGAAATCAGAATTTCTGGTAGAAAAATCACCGGTACAGGAGAAACTAATCTAACCCTGCATCCTTGACCAGGGAACACAATATTTGAAAATCTTGACGTTACTATGTAAATTTTAAACCTACAATGTTGATGTGATGCTCATAATTGCCAGAAAACAAAAGTTAATTGTATAGAAATCCTATATTTAAAATTATATGTTGTACTCACAGCAGCAAACTGAAATAAAGCTACTTTAAAAAGGAGCAGTACAAGCAACAGTTGATTTTGGACTTTTGCCAAAGACCTGTTGACAAGAAAAATAAAGGGAAATAAGAGTTTCAGATATTTTCCAAACAAACAGTGTTAACTCAAAATGTTCAAACATAGAATACACACGCAACAGTTCATAAATTAACCATAAAACAATCATACAAAGCGTCCAGAGATGGAATGATTCATCGGTGACAAAGCCGACGCATAGCGATCTACCCTGTTGTCTTCTACTGGCGACTGGAAAGCTGCATGAGGAAAGAAACGATGCATAAAACGCACATGAGCACCTGAAAAACGATCGTAACGACATAACGAAAATCTCACCTGTTTTTAAACGAAAATCCGGCTATAAGGCACGAATCAATATGGCAGCCGTTGTTCAATCTCGACCACACCTCGGAAGTAACCGAAGTAACCGACAGATGGCAGCAGCATTCCCGCTGGAGAAGTCAACAAATTCCGCGCAAAGAGAACAGGCTAGCAAATTTTGCAATATTAAAGAGATAATGCATTACGAGTGCTATGCAGATACAACAATTCAAACATCTCGACTGAGCAAAAATATTTTAAGCTTAGTAACACACATCTACTCTGCTAGTCTTGGGCGGATCCAGAGAAGAGGCTGCAGAGGGCGTGGCCTCCCCCAGGCGCCCGGGTCGCGGGGCCGGGCCGTGTTTTGGCCTCCCTCAAACCTCCCCGGCTTGGGGAGGCCCAATGTACGGCTCGCCTGCGACCCAGGCGCCTGGGGGAAGCCGCGCCCCTGTAGCCCCCACTCTGAGTCCGCCAGTGCTACTAGTGCTGTGCCCATTTGGTACAATGCAAGCAAAAATGCCCGCATCTAATCATCTATCCAGAAATGAACCCATTCCGAGAACGGGTACGAGACAGGAATGGGACAGGAACGGGACAGGAACAAGACAGGAACGGAACGGGAACGGAACGGGAGCGGAACGGGAGCGGAACGGGAACGGAATGGGAACGGAACGGGAACGGAACGGGAACGGAACGGGAACGGAACGGAACGGAACGGGACGGAACGGAACGGGAACGGGACGGGACGGGGACGGGCCGGGACGGGGACGGGGAGGGGACGGGGACGGGGACGGGACGGGACGGGGGCGGGGCGGGGCGGGGGCGGGGACGGGGACGGGAATGGGAGCGGGAACGGGACGGGAACGGGACCGGAACGGGAACACGGGACGTGAAGAGGAACGGGAACGGACGGGAACGGACGGGACGGACGGGACGGAACGGGAGAACGGGACCACGGAAACGGGACGGAACGGGAAGGACGGGACGGGAACGGGACGGGAACGGGACGGGAACGGGACGGGAACGGGACGGGAACGGGACGGGAACGGGACGGAACGGGACGGGATCGGGACGGGGACGGGACGGGAACAGGAAGGAAACCATTGTGTGACTGCAACTATAACTTAGCTCTGGGCCTGTGGTTGCTCTGCTGCAATACACAAATTTAACAAATGAGAACGGGACGGGAACAAAAACGGGAGCAAAATAATTGAGACCTGCTAATTGCGAAACTGCAAGATTAGGGGCTGTTCTAGCGCCTTCAACTGGAAGAGGTTTTCATCCGGACGGTTGTGGGTTAACAGTTAAGACGCATTGGAGCGGAGCACGGGAACGGACTGTGGAGACTCCCAATGTGAACAGCATTGACAGCGCGCCACTAAGTGCGACAGTGCGCCAGAACCATGTCATCACGTAAGCGTAACGCTAAATTGCATCCACCAGCATCAACCACTACTGGTTGAGATTGGTGGAGGGCCAACCGATTTTAGTTGAGGCGCGGGAACGACCGGCCGCTGGAGAAAGTGAGGCCTAAATCTCAACTGGATTAGGTAGAGGGCGCTGGAGCAGCACCTTTAGAGATAAATTCCGTATGTGTATTGTTCGTGTTTAACGTTTTCCCCACAATTGGGTCAAAGACGATTCGGCTAACCCCAAATCACCGTGGCCAACCAGAATAGGTACCGGGTACTGACCTGGTCCATCCCCGCCGAAACAGCCGCTGACGAGCGGCACCGACGGTAGAGGAATGCGAATGTGGATCTCTCGTGACTCCGGCATCACTGCTGACGATCACTGAGTCTGACTGGTCACTGGACGGTCACTGGACGGTCACTGGACGGTCACTGGACGGTCACTGGACGGTCACTGAACGGTCACTGGATGGTCACTGGATGGTCACTGAACGGTCACTAGACGGTCAGTGGATCTCACGCTAAGCTGCTGCTGACGGTCACTGAGTCTGACTGGTCACTGGACGGTCACTGGACGGTCACTGAACGGTCACTGGAAGGTCACTGGACGGTCACTGGACGGTCAGTGGATCTCACGCAAAGCCGCTGCTGACGGTCACTGAGTCTGACTGGTCACTGGACGGTCACTGGACGGTCACTGGACGGTCACTGGACGGTCACAGAACGGTCACTGGACGGTCAGTGGATCTCACGCCAAGCCGCTGCTGACGGTCACTGAACCTTACGATAGATCGCGACTGATCTATTCAGACGGGTCACTGGACTACCAGCTGACGAACAGACAGTTCACTGGGATATCAGCTGAGTGGCATATGAATCACTGTTCTACCAGCTGACTGACAGACAGTTCACTGGGATATCAGCTGACTGTCTGATGGATCACTGAACAGCCGAGCACGTATGGGGCCAGTCTGGCCTGTTCACTTGGTCCGCACTGCCCCGCTGCTGTTCGCATCACAGCCACGTCACTCGCGAAGGACGCTAATCCAATTGTCTAGCTTGCTGTACTGCTTCCCAGTTCGATCCCTCCTCCTCGCAGGCGAGGGGTGGCGGTCCGAACACGCTCGATGAGCTTAAAGGGAAATAATGACCTTTTATTTATGTTAGCAATAATTTATTAGGATTCCGTTAAGGTATAACAAAGATTTAATTTGTAATCTAAAAATTAAATAAAATCATTCCCTTATTCAATGTTGTAAGTTTTACAAATTAAAAGTAAGTAGGGGAGAACGAGGTGAGATGAGCCATTTCTACCATTTGGCCTGTGACGCTTTAGTGGCAGACAAATTGAATTAATTTTCCGGACAGACTGAAGGCCCAATCCTTTAGCTACAAACTGACAACGAAAGTTGTATTTTACTTGCAGAAGTTTAGGCTGCATGTACGTTTTAATGACAGAAAGTCACTTGGCACAGCCTGCCCCGGTAACGGGGTAAGTTGATCCACGGGATGAGTTGAGCAGAACGTAATCATTTATTAGTAAAGCGCTGATGCTTAAATTATTATATTAAAAACGAACTTGCCAGCGCCTCTGCAGTATGTCCCCAACAGTTATATCCTGATACACTTCTCGACAGCCTCATTCTTCGATCCAAATAAGGAGCGAGACGATCGAGTGTAGGTGAGGGGCAGTCACACCCCGCGGCCAGTATATTCCATTTATCATATCAAGTAGGCATAGGGCTAATATTAGCATGCTAGCTCTGAAACCGCTTACTGAATTGACTTTCACACCAATTGTAGTCACGAAGATGATCACGGAAATGCAAGCAGTTGAGCCGGGCTCAACTTACCCCGACCGTGATTGCTCACCTTGCCCCGACATTGCCAGTGTACCTTTCTTACCGTGCAGCGTCACTCACGCCACGAGCCGCGAGAAGTCACCATGCACGTTGCATGTCTAAGTGGCCCTCCTACCTCATAGGGGGATATGGGACATTCGTTCCCTGATAAGATACAAATTATAAGATATATGGTGGACATCCGATTTTTAGTCTGCAACAAATATTTTATGTTTATCTTCATAGCTTCGGAATAAACAACTGCACCGAGACGCCGCCGACAATTTAAAGGTTAGGTACTAAGACCTTTCCACGGATGGCATTACCGTCCTACTTGCGCTGTCATCACAAGCGGAACTTTATGAAATCGACCGGGGCCCGAATGTTAATTTGATCGATTTTAATTCCATTCTTACGATGCAACGCCATAGGCCTAATGTTAAAATCTGAAATCATTGGGGGGGCTCGGACCATCCCCAAGAGATATAAAGATCCACCCCTGGCTGTCGTGTTACCCAACAAAGGAGGTGGCTCAACTTATCCCTATGCTCAACTAAACCCGTTCTCACTTCTCACCTACATATACTTCTTTCGAAACTCATGAACAATGTTTTCCATCACTATTTGAAGCGCGCCATATATGTGGGCCTGTGGCACCGGTGTTTCGAATGTATTCAACGCTGGACAATGTCCCTGCCCTGCAAGTTGCAACAAACCACCGACACTTTTAGGTCGTTGTCCAAGTGCATCGATGAGCTACTGATGTAATTTTACGCTGTTTTATTATTTGTTATTTTTTGGCAAACTATTTCCTTTCATGATTTTCATGATTATATAAAGCGTAATGTAATGTACAAGCAGAAAGAGAACTATCAGAACTCCTAATGTTATAAATATATCAAGCAATTTAACAAATTGATGGTCGCAACCACAAAAAGGCCGCCATAAAAGTGCATCGATAAACTGCTAGTTTGGTAACCTGTTCATTCAATAATTATTAGATATAAAGGATCTACGGGCATATAATCACAAGAAGCAGAGCACAAAATATATTTGTCAATTGTCATTATAAAAACAAAAACAAAAAACAAAAAGAGATTGATGAGAACCAAAAATATTTGCAAACACCTTGCAAGTACCGGTCGTGTAAAGCGTGGAACGCTTATCAACTTTAAATTGCAATATCTTCGAAAGGAAATTTTGTTATGCAAAATGTTGGAGCATTTTACAATATATTTTTGGTCTCGTAATGTCGATTTCAAGTGATAACTGCTTTACTATAATTAATCAATTACACATGTGCTGTGTGCATGACAGCAGCAGTCTAGGTTTCACATCTTTATTTGAAGTATTTTGGCGACCACCTTTCTTGAGGGGTGACTTCCCCCACCCCTGAACTGGACACCTAACTCCGCCACTGCACGTCTGGCGCTACAGTCGAGCCCGGCGACCATATGAACAGTCCTCAGGTTACCGCCGTGCAGGGGTGCACCCTGAATGCTGCGAAGATGAGTCCCAGCTCCGGGCTCAGTGGGCTCAGTATCGAGCTTGGTGTGCTGGCCGCTGCTCGTGCCGGAGCTGGGTGGCCGTCATGGCGGATCCGACGCCGCTGGCGGCCGCCAACCTAGCAGCCCAGTGGAGCTGGATGGTGGAGGAAATGTCGAGTGAAGTGCTCAGCAAGTGTGGTGAGAACGTCTGTCTAGCTATCAACATGGCGGCTGGATTTGCGCGCAATGATGTGTCGTACAGGTATGTAGACGCTGTTCTAAGCCAGCAGAGTTTGGACGGGAAGTCATTGATGTTCGGACAACACCTGGTGAAGCAGCTTCAATCTGAGTTTGCCGAGTGCCGCTGCTCTCCAGTCGGCCGACTGCAGGTGCTGAATCATCCGGGGGCCGGCAGTATGGCCGAGGGTCTCTCCGGCCTGCTAGACGGGCCGATGCTGAGGGCTACCTCTGACAGTGACCTGATGATCGAGCTCGGCCCAGTGCACTGGGTCATGGCCGGGGGGGGTTCTCGGGCAGCCGACACCTGCTACAGGGCCCTGGTGGTGGACCGAACACGCGGCACCAGCTCCGGTCCAGAAGACAGCCGCTCCGGTCCAAAGACAGCCAGCTCCGGTCCAGAGACGGCCAGCTCCGGTCCAGAGACAGACAGCTCGGGTCCAGAGACAGCCAGCCCCGATCCAGAGACGGCCAGCTCCGGTCCAAAGACAGCCAGCTCCGGTCCAAAGACAGCCAGCTCGGGTCCAGAGACAGCCAGCTCCGGTCCAGAGACGGCCAGCTCTGGTCTGGTCCAGAGACAGCCAGCTCCGGGTCCAGAGACAGCCAGCTCCGGTCCAGAGACAGCCAGCTCAGGTCCAGAGACGGCCAACTCCGGTCCAAAGACAGCCAGCTCAGGGTCCAGAGACAGACAGAGTTCCAGGCGACTCTTCAGCGCCGCGGCTGATGATCGCCGAGACTGCCAACCCGGGCTTCGTGCGGGTGCTGCAGGAGAAGGCAGTCATGAATTGCCCGTCACGAAGATCCATTGCCGTTCAGAAGCGAGAGCGTACGGCGTTTGATCGATTCGCTTTACCGCGTGTTTTGTCCATGGAGGCAGCACAGCAATGCAGGACCATCCACGGCCAACATCGAGCCAGAGCCAGGCGTGCCGCTGCCGGGGAAGGTAATGGAGCATGACCATGTTCCCTGTCTGTATGTGCCTGCGTGGTGGCCCTCTGACGAGTTCTTCAAACGCCCCCGCAAGAACGACTGGCCGCCGAAGGCGATGCGAGACGAGATGAGACAGTTTGGGGTGCATCTGGTGCCGACTGGGGCCAGAGGTAGTCCTACGGAGGAGTATGAGTGGCGCATATCGTTCTCAAGGTCCGAGCTGTTGGCCGCATGGAATCTGACTGAAATCCAGGCAACCTCGTTGGTTGCCTTCAAAACATGCAAGACAACAATGGGACGGGAGGGCAAAGCAGTGAAGTCTTACTTCGCTAAGACTGCTCTTCTCTGGCTATGTCAAGACTTGCCAGCCGACTCTTGGACGGGAGCCGTTCAAGGAGCAAAGAGAATCATCGACTTCCTCGAGGAAGCCATCCCCCCCCAAGGGGGGGGGGGGGGGCTGGCCGCATTTCCGGCTTTCTTCTGTGCAGACATAAATCTCCTGCAGCTGACCAACAGGAGCGAGCCTGAAAGGCCGATGTCTGAATGACCTTGAGGGGACATGCGCGGCGAGCACATGACGCGGGCTGCGATGACTGAACTCGACTATCTGCTGTCTTTCTTGTACGTATTGGCTGAAACACGAGACTAGGCGAGTCTCGGAGCGCCAACTGTTGCATCTGCCTAGCACTTCACTCACCGTTGAGAGTGTCAGAGGTAGCTGTGAGGATCGAGACAAAACGCCGGAAATGCGTGGACGTCGGCTAGCTACTCTGCTACGCTCTGGTCCCGTGGACGAAGTGCTGGCCATGGTTCCTGAAGAGAGACACTGGCACTCTCAGCAGACCATGCTGCTCCGAGCCTTCTCCGTGGCGCCAGCCGACGTGCAGGACAAAATGCGCCTGTCATCCAGCGGCAGGCGGCGGCTTCGTCTGGGACGCAGCCCCGCTGATGGAGCTGCTGACGGAAGACGACCTGACCGAAGCTGCTGGGAGCTTTCGGACGTAGTGCGCGTGTGGCTACGATGTCAGGCACCAGCTGCCGGAGTCAGCGCGTCCGGCCGGTCTACCCGCTGAGATCAGCTCGCCCCGCGGCCGCGCTGACCTGCTGCTCAACATCCCGCTGCTGATGAGAGCCCTGAAAGAGACCGGCTGGAGCCCGAGGTTCGGCAGCGATGACCCCACCGCAAGTACCGGACTTTCTCCATTTGAGGAGTTGGAAGAGATGGTCCGTACAAATGGACCTATGTGGACATCTGGGGTTTACTCACACTTCTTTGACATGTGGAATGGAACGACGAAGGGCACAACATGAGGCTCAGTGGTTCTTCATCCAACTGATGCAGCATCTGGATGACCCAAGGATCCGCGCGAAGTACCACCGACTGCGAACACTGCTGCCGGATCCGTGGAGACTGCGACAATTCGTGTTCCGCAGTTCCAGCTGAGGGGAGCTTCCGTGCCTGCTGGCCTGCTGTCCCTACTTGTATCACGCTGCCGTCAGCATGCCGTTCCCGCTGCGCGCCCGCGCCGTCCGCTGCCGTCTGCTGCCGTCCCGCTGCCGTGGCTGTTGCCGTCTGCTTGCGTCTGCTGCCGTCTTGCGCCAGTCTGCTGCCGTCTGCTGCCGTCTGCTGCCGTCTGCTGCCGTCTGCTGCTGCCGTCTGCTGCTGTCGACTACAACCTAGTGCCTACTGCAGCATGTCACCACTGTGTGTGCCTGCTGCAGCGAAGCTTTAGTACCTCATCTGTCCGCTAGGTGAGGTTCTGGTATCTATCGTGGCAAAGTTAACATGCATACAGCTTTGGGCGGGAATCGGGATACCGTCCTCCGGATGGAACTATAACATGTTTAAGACACGTATTAAGTTATGTTTCGCTGACTGTTGTGTGCAGTGGTGTTGTAGTCACGCTTTGTTGTGCAATTGTAAACTTATGCAGCAAACCGATGTCTTCAGATGAAGATCCCGCTCTTCACGAGCGAGTAGGTCCATTTGTGTTCACCGTGTTGAAATAACAAACTTGTGTGATACGACAGCTCACGATTTTTTTTGTTAGTGCCGAATGCAACTATAAGGAAGCTGTCCATCCGAAAATCAGAAAGGTAGCATGTGACAACCAGCGATAACTGCACTATTAGCCGTTTTCACGATGGATTATTTTGCACAAAATGTTTTAAAATGTTTTAAAATGTTTTTGCAGTATCCGCTTTCACGATGGACTAATTTGCACACAAAAATGCTTTAACCCTCGCCCTACGGGACTGTAGGGCGATCGTTAAAATATTTCTCGCAAATTAGCCCATCGTGAAAACGGCTACTACTAAAACATTTTAAAACATTTTGAAATGTTTTAAAACATTTCGCGCAAAATAATCCATCGTAAAAACGGCTATTATGAGGGACCCGCGTCTGCTCCAAATTGGTGCTCTACAGGAAAAGGTGGTTCCTTTTTCACAGACCCAAATGCTGTGCTCTGGCAGCTTACAGTCTGCATGCGGGCTACATAATGTACCATAAAGCTCTGCTAAGCCTTCCTCTGTTTGCATCTCTGAGAAGCAAAAGGTATTTAACTTCACTTCGAACCTCCGTGTAAAGCGATCCCGCTAGCCTGGTCTATTATGCAGTGAACGGTCACGATTTGTAGTCACACACAGGCTTGGATAATAAAACGAATGTACCATTTAGCACCTACCGCCTGTATTCAGCTATGCTGGAGCAGTTGGATTCAGAACACATGCAGGTGTGGCATATATGGCAGATACATTTTGTCGACAAAACAATGGAGGCATTTTAACAATATATATATATATATATATATATTAATTGGTTGAATGTGACAGTTAGATTCAAATGTAATGATAAAAGATTAAACAACAAATTACACCCAACGTTTCATTGATTAACTTTCTTCAGGGGTGCATAAATAAAAAATACAAATAGATAATAAAAAAAAAGAGATAATCTCTCTTTTATTTTAAATTTATCGCACCCCTGAAGAAGTTAATACAATGAATAAACGTTGGGTGGTAATTTGTTGTTTAATCTTTTATCATTACATTTGATCTATATATATATATATAAATATATATATATATATAATATATATATATATATATATATATAATATATATAGATTATAATATATAATGAATGGCCAGTACCGCTGATGAAAGTGACAAATTAGTCACTGAAACCGCCGAATATGCTGAGTTTTTCAATTTTAAGATTGAATATGCTGAGTATAGTATATATATAATATATATTATTATATAATTATTAATTAAATTTATATATATATATATATATATATAATATATATATATATGTATATATACACGAAAAGTGGGGGGGCAGTGAAACTTTGATCTCCTCTTTGAAAGAAAGTCAACCCCCCTAACGGAAGATTTATTTGCAGATTTGGGCTCTTCTTGTCTTGGCGAACCTTTTGCCATCAACAAATTTAATCACCAATTGGTGAGGAAAATGTGATTGTTCTTGTTTTTGTTCCCATGTTAAGTAACAAGGAACATATTTAAGCACACACAAATGACCGAAAAGTGAAGGAGGTCCATGCCCACCAGGGCCCCCTATTCCTACGTCTTTTCCTATAGGTTCAGGGGCGCAGCCAGGGGGCAGAGGGGGCTCGTGCCCTCCCCCCCCACTTGGAACTGAATTTCACACTAAGAAAAATATCGGCGACGCCTCCTATTTGCGACTGCTTTAGGGGCTCTGTGAAGTATAGTGGCCTAAATCCGGATCAATTTTTTTTTCGCGACATTTGTTTCGGAGGACTCCTTACCTAGAGGGGGTCCTTGGAATGTAGTGCCCCCTCCCTTGCTGAAGATCTGGCTGTGCCACTGTGTAGGTTATATATTTGTACCAGTCTCAAATTCTACCTCTGACGTCTGACTCGTATTTTATACAAATGTCTCATCAGCAACAGTGCTACTTTCAAATTTAAGCTATTTCCATTGATTTTCACAAGCGACTTCTCTTTCGAGCATGCAATTACTACGATTGCGAGTTAAATCGTATTTTCTTAGGTAGCTAGGCACAAAAGAAAAACACCATTACGATAAAGCCGTATTCGAATAAGTTGTATCCGGAACCGCAGCTCAATTGTCTACCAATAATGGTTGAGCGTTTGAAGTAAACAATCTCTTGTTTGTTGAAAACCTGACCACGAAGATTCATTTTAAGTTCATACTTAAGATATGCTGTAAACATCTTTGAGTGAGTGGCTGTCAGAATAATTAAATAACTGTGAAACTGTAATGAGCACATATTTTCACATAGCGTAACACCAGCACGACATTCAGCTTTGCAACACCTCTATGTTAAAACATATAACAAACGGCCAGTGCTTGATACACTGCAACGTGAACCCGACAGTCTCCACCCCCCCTCCCCTCCCAATTCACCCCGCAATAAAAGACGCAGTGTCGTGACGTCATCGCAGTCTCACTGACGCTGTCAGTGGTTATGCAGCCGTCAGCGCGAGCAGCAGCAGCTCAGCGGCAGCAGCAGCAGCAGAGCGGTGCGGGCGCGGGCAAGGGTCCAGCGGAATGACACAGCCCGAGTCGCAGCTCCTCACTTCTTCCTCCGCTTCCTCCTCTGCTCTGTCCTGTGCGGCGCAGACGGCCGGCGGCGGCAATTCCACCTCGCTGATGCGCCTCCGAAGCTGACTGCGAGGCGTCAGGCAGTGGTTGTCCAGCGCAAACCGCGTCACGTTGTACCCGGCCTCGCGCAGCGCCGCCGTCAGTCGGTGCAGCTGGCACGTGCACGGGAACAGGTTGTCCACGATCGTCATTCGCTCGTCATCATCACCATCATCGTCATCACGCGCGAAAGACAGCGCGCCGCGCCGCGCCACACTCAAAACACGGTTACCGCGCAGCTCGAGGCGACCGATGGCGCTGGAGACGTTCAGACCACCCAGCTCGTGAATGGTGACGTTGGCGATGCTGATGGTACCGACCGGACCGACGCCGTCCATCCACCCAGCGTCCATCCTGCCCAGGTCACCGCCGTCCACCCTCAGCTGCGCCACGCGCTGGAGGCCGGACAGCGCGCCGGCCGGCATGCTCTCCAGCTGCGGCTGCCGCAGCATCAGCGCACCCACGTCTCGGAGTCCTGAGAAGGCGCCTGGCGCCACGCGCCGCAGCCGCTCGGGCAGCAGAAGGTGGTCCACTCTCTGCAGCCCAGTGAACGCGCCCGCTTCCAGCGTCGCCGCGGGGTTGCCGCCGAGGCTCAGAAGCCGAATGTTGGCCGAGGTGCTGAAGGCCCGAGGTCGCACGCGCCGCACGCCGCTGTACCCCAGGTAGAGGTAGGTGACGTTGCGTAGTCCAGCTAGAGAGAAGGGCCCCAGCTCGCCCAGAGGGTTCCGCTGCAGGGAGAGACGCTCCAGAGACAGGAGACCGAGGAAGGCAACGGTCACCGATCGGATCTGTTGCCGTCCAGATGAGGGTGCGCAGGTGAGGGAGGTGCCGGAAGGCGGCGCTGCGCAGACGACGGATCCTGTTGCCGGCCAGAGAGAGGTGTTGCACGGTGGCGGGCAAGGCGCCGTGGTGGAGCCGTTAAGGCCAGTGTTGATGCAGAGAATCTGCGGGGCACAAAGAACAGACGTCAGGTCAGAGTGCCAGGTTAATACATATTACACAGTACACTAAGTATAGCTATTAGGTGAGGACCCCAATTTAACCTCCAAGGGAGGTTCGACGCCCACAACATACATTGTCCTCACATGCGGATCGGTAATGATTTACTAATGATAGATGGTAACGGTGATCACTGAAGAGGCCCTCTTTAGGTCAGGATATAACCTCCATAGGTCAGGAGATGACCTCAATAGGTCAGAAGATGAGCTACATAGGTCAGGAGATGACCTTCAGTCAGGAGATGACCTACATACGTCAGATAACCGCCATAGTTCAGATGATCACCACAGGTCAGTTGAGTTCCATAGATCAAATGACCTCTGTAGGTCAGGAGATGACCTACATATATCAGAAGATGACCTCTGCAGATCGGGAGATGACCTCTGTGGATCATGAGATAACCTATGCGGAAGAAGTTGACTGGTTTCAAAAATGAATGTACGTAGAGAAATTAGATGAAAAAAATTGCCTGCTTTCACATTTAAACCATAACAAAGCAGTAGGTAACACGCCCTGCCGACCGAGGCTTAAGCACTAAGCTTGCGAAGAAAATAAACGCCCTCGTTTTAATTAGTCTGGACAAAGACAATGGGAGGATAATTATGGGACTTGGCTAGCACTAATGCCACAATTAGCATTAATTACTTTAGTATGTGCATTACCGCCAGAGTGCATAACTGGGACCAGCCGTCTTGTAACGACTGACGGACAGTTACTCAGTTCCGGTGCGGCAGTGTGTGTGTGGACCATTTGAGGGCGCCGTCGGAGCTCCACTCGTGTGAGGTTTCGATGCGGTCAGAAAGTCCGTGAGACGTTCCCATGGTACTGGACCACACTTCAACTGTAGTGGAGAATCCCGCTGCATCCAGTATAATGAAGATCGTCACTGTGACATAGATCGTTGACGAAACACTTGTAATTCCTGTTGCAGAATGAAAACGTAACTCATGTAACTCCTGACTTAGTGCGTAGCGTATAGACGTAACCCGTAACTCCGGGCGTATAGTTCGTAGACGTAACTCATTTAACTCATGACGAAGCTTGTAGACGTGCTTCTAATATCTACTCTGCCCATGTTGTCCTCATGGCATGCCTCCCTCATGGTGTGTGTCGTGACAACACCCTGACCCGTGTGGGTGAGGTGAGACGGAACGGGTGACATATTGACCACCAACGGACGGAGCCAACCGATCAAATGTCTCGTTGTCGTCACTCACACCGACCTGGGTGACCACAGGGTCTCATACGAGGTCACCGAGACCCGACTCACGGGCCGGGTGTCCCCTCCCCCTCCTCTGCCCCCCTCCCCGTCACATGTACGGCTTCTGGTCTCCGCGGCCGGTTTGACTCGGAAGGAGACGGGGAAGGAGACGGGGAAGCCAACCTTGGGTACAGAGCAACTGTTGAGATATCCTCACAACTCCACGTCTTCTGGTGCAAAGTGTTTGGCTTTGGGCCATATTCTTTGCATGACGTCTTAAAATATGCTAATTGGAGCTTATGTGCAGTCTGCAGACGGTGCGTTTGCTTCGGTCATACCTACGACTATTGCCTATTTTTCATCCAATATAAATATTATTTTGACAGTGGCCATCACAAATTTATGCGATTTTTTCCAGACATCATAATCATATACTGTTCTGCACTATTTAAAATTAAAATCATACTCTTTGCTATCACTATATAATTTAAGTACGAAAACCATAGCATTTGTATTGACTCAAAACGCTCGCTTATGTGCAGCTAGTCCAGCTCTTGGCTCCTTCCACTCTGAATGCTTATTTAATGCATGTAGGTACGCGTGTCAAAAGCTGTTCGTGCTATGGTGTGCGTATTTTATTATTAATAATTACCCTGTGCTGACTGCTGAGTGAGTGTGCACTCTGCAGTCTGCAGTTGATAAAATGCGCGGCCAGCGAGCACCGGAAGTGATAATGACTCCGACACGAGGACCATCAGTCGCTCGGGAGTCACACTAGTCGCGGCTGCTGGGGTGCGGGGTAGGGGTCGGGGTCACAGGTGTTGCAGGGTGTTGCATATGTTGTCGGGGGTTGTCCGTGGCCCCCCTCCCAGACACGACAGGTGTGACTCTGACAAATCGCTCGAGGCACCGCGCGCGCGCGCCGCACGCACAAAAACGCTATGGCCGACCGTTAAATCCAGCGAGTGCTGCAATCCATTTATTGACGATCCGATTAATTTGCGGGACGGCAACGGCAGAAAAACGTTTCCGACTCCAACCACGCAGCTGTCAGGTAATTTCGGGGCATTGTCCTAGCTCATTTGGTGGAACGACTTTCGGCGAAGAGTTGCAGGAATTTGCACACAAGCGCGGGTGGAAACGCAGTGTCACGGTAGGTGTAATAAATCGAGCACGTTGCCGAGCCACGCGCAAATTATCGAGCTGGTGAGGAAGGTGGAGGATAAATTACATATTTCAATTTACAGAATGTGCAGGTAGGTATACAGTGTGCCCGTACCGGCACTACCATATTAACGTTATACATATTAATGTGTAAGCTCCTTATACATATATATTTACAACTTTGATTGGTAGTTACAAATCAACGATTGTCTTAAAGACTACAAACAACTGTAACAGAAACACATGTTGCCAGTCCAAGCCTTCAGCTATTTAAAAATAAACTTATATTGGGTTACAATTTTTCAGATATTTATGTTGCAAACGTTTTTTGTTCTGCATTCTGTTTGCAGACACAGGAAATTGTATACGTTACTTATTGTTATTTCCCTCACATTTGTCTGAATAAAAAGCCGACTGTGCAGTGTTCGCGTTACTAGCCACACGTGCCAACCAGCGTCACCTCCTAATAAATGAGGCACGGTCGACACGCGTTAAATAGCCGGCAATTAATACAGCAGGGCGACGAGCGGCTTTCTCCACAGATTTCATCACCGATATCGCCAGCAAACAGCCATCAGGGCCCATCAGCCATGTTTGTCGTCAGAGAGACGCAAAAACCAAACACGAATAACGCGCATCATCAGCGGCGCCGCACGCGCGTTGATAAATGGACAACTGAGGACCTTTGACCCCGTTTGGAGCGACGTTTGTGTCGTAGGTGAGTGGGTCGCACAATAACAGTTTTGTTTCTCAATCACACACATCGTTATTGGACACAGCAGGCGGGGACGCGAGTGGGTCGAACAATCACAGCGGGTCTTCGCCTGGCCGTCTTGTCGCATTTATATCAGGATTTATAATTGTCTCGTTTGTCTGAATTTATTCTTTTGGTTTAAATATTAAACAACTGCACCAAGGTTATTTTCCATCTACTGTGAACGGCAGATCGCTAGGAACGGACACAAAAGCCGCCTCAAAATCAGCAGCAAGTATTACGCCTGGCACCTGTTTGCGCTCTGCTAACTCAATCGTGTCATACAGTAATCTCGTGTTTTCGCCTATGTACCTTCCGGCAATGTAAGCAGTCTGTGATGGGCTGATTAAATAATTGATCACGCTTTTAAATCTGTTCGCCATAGCCGCTGATATGAATATGATTTTGTAGTCAACATTAAGCAGTGTCATTGGCCTCCATCCCTTACTGCTATGAGTCGATTTTCCGGATTTTGGAATTAATTTGATCACGCCCTCTCTATGCGATATCATTTCGTCCCCGTTCATTAAGGATGCTCGGAAAGCTCGCAGCAAGAATGGACTTAGCTTGACCAAAAATGCGCGGAAAAATTCACGGAAAACCATTCGAACCTGGTGATCCCCTTTTCATAGATTTTACGGCTATTGTTAACTCGGCTAGAGTGAGAGCCGGTGCTTTTTCCAGACGGAGGCGATCCGCTCGTAGAGCAACGGCAGTGTTCGATGTGTTGTCAGTGATGAAGGAATGATTCGGATCCATTCGGTGCCGTCGCATATACTTATTCTGCAAGTTCTGAGTAAATGTGGCCATAATTTCGTTTGGCTTTGTTACGATACGATCCCCTTCTATCAAATATTCAATACATTTCTGATTAAAATTTATTTTTTTCCATTGACAGAAAATATTTAGTACTCTTTTCTCCTTCATCACTCCAAGCGACTCTAGATCGGATAATTAAGCCGTCGATAATAGGCTGCCTGAAATGTTCTAGTTTACTTTGTGCATTATCTAGCTGTAAAGCATCTTCTTGCGCAGACGTTCCATTGAACCTCTCTTGAGCAAGCTTCAGCTCTTTCAACAATATTTTCTCTGCTTTTCTACTTGCACGCGCCTTCTGTTTGGCATACTTTACGCTTTCTCCTCGCATAAGCATAATTAATGTTTCGCCTCCTCTAACATGTTAACTGGGGGGGGCTGCAGCCCCCCCCCCAGTGAAGCCGCCAGCCCCCCAGTCGAGCCGAAATCGGGTCACTGGGGGGGGGCCAGATAAATGTCATCGTGTATGTATAAAAACGACAAACTCAATTCGGCGAAATAAATAAAACTTCAATTGACGCAGATATAAAATAAAATATCTGTTAACTTAGTGAATAAGACTCGATGGTAACTTGCTATTACATACCACTTAGGTTTTAGTGCGGAAAATACCCATTCCAACTAGTGTTCTGACAATATAGGCAATTTCGCGCTTTATCCATCTCCTGACAGTTACGTGACATGTTTGGTATGGGGCGCCGGGCTTTGATTTGTGATGCTGGACTGATTTTTCTGGCATTTTTCGAAACTTTGTCCAACCATTGGCGACGGATTGTAGTTTCAGGCGGGGTTGGGGGGGGGGG